>JAVQJD010053006.1:0-80776 GCA_036023655.1 Nannoperca australis | reverse complement strand
TGACTCTATTTTCTATTCATTTCACAACGTATGGTGGTGAATAAGTGTGACTTTTCATGGAAAACACAAAATTGTTTGGGTGACCCCAAACTTTTGAACGGTAGTGTATATATCTATATCTATATCTATATATATATATATTTAGATATAGATATATATATATATATAGATGATAGTATATAATCTACAATATACTATATGCTTCTATATCAGTGTATGTGCTTATTAATGAATAGCTAAGTAGTTCCTAAATTAGTCCAAATCAAGGACTATGCAATTCATCCGTATTATTGCAGTATAGTTTCCCACCAGAAAGGGTGGCAGTGCTAAAAGAACAGGAGCAGGAAAGGAATGGAGCTGAAACAATGTTGGGCATTAATTGACATAGTTATAAATTGTGCTGTTGAAGTAGCCAACAGGGGAAATCGGAAGGATTAAGATGGAGCTGGACGCTGCTGTTATAAAACATGTATGCATGCCAAACGCCATAAAACTCCACAGAAGAAAAATACCTTTTCCCACCAAAATTGTCAGCACTGAACTCAATGTTACAGAGCAATGCTGCAAATAGTGATAGAGAAAGAAATGATGTGCTATTTATATACTCTTCAGCTGCTTTGCCCCGTTTTTTTGTTAGCGACGCACCTGTTAATTATTGTGAATTCTCACATTGTTTCTAAGAAGTTCACCTGCTCTCATGTGGGTTTGTATTCTCACCATTCCTCCAATAAGCAACTTTATTTTTGCACTGACTAATTGAGGATTCCTCAGCTAATCCCACATCAGACATCGTCTAAGTTAGCTTACTAGCTAGTTGTCAGCTACACAGCTTGCATGCATTTACAAGACTGCTTATCTAGCAGCAATGAAGTGATATGAAATCTGAAGTTTGCATGAAAAAAAAAGCAGCACAGAGATGCCACTGGCTGAAATTTGAATCTGGCAGGCCAAAGTACACAGGGAAGTGGAGGAAGTTGAAGCACCACTGGGAGACATTAGTGTCAAGTATTGGCACGTTTGTCGCCATTGCTGTTTGTCCTCTTTTAGATATTTTTTCATTTTAAGATGATAGATAAGAGACATGAGTGAGTCATGCTCTGTATCTATATCATATGTGCATTTTTTCTTTGCTATGTGATCTTGAAGGCCCTCCACGCCAATGGTAAACCTGCAGACTGTGTGTGGGTGTGTACAGACTGTGTTTGACTGACATCTTCCTGACTGTTAGCTTTATTGCACCTGCTAGGGCGCCTAACTTACACCTTCATCATTCTTTATTACTTTATTATTATGTAGTCTGGTGATTTCATGTAATTCCCAGCAAAGCGCTGCTTGCCTTCAACCTGAACAGTCAAATCAGCCAGAGTAAGTGAAAACACCTGTGGGGGTGTGCAAGTGCAAGGACTTTAATCTTATATGTAAATGTCATCATGTTATTTACTGATATTGAATGGTACAACATTTGTTGTATCCCAGCACTATATACCCAAATAGGTTTAACTACCAGCAGGAGTACATGTCCCACTATATCAATCTTTTTTTTTTTAGATGTTCTATCTCTGGTTTTCTTACAATTTCTTCTCCACCAACTCAACTGGCCAGTACAATACACGGATTTATTAATATCAAGAAAATTCACAGGATACTAGCGGTCAGATTCTCTAGTAGCTTATTATTAGACTTTACAGTCTTTGATTCAGGGTTATTTAAGACATACTCGTAAGCTATTCTTTATATAGTAGTGAGGTCCTGATTTCTTCCTTACACATTCCTTAGTAAATACTCAGAAATATGTGCGTCTACCACATCAACAATAACATTAAATGGCATCTACAAGGAAGGGAACACCAGTATCATTTTAGCTAATATAATTTAGGCAAAAACACCTAAATCACATTAGGCAGAAAGTCCTGCCTGGAAAATGAAGCTAACAATTACCCAATAGATGCGAAAGCAATTTACAGACCCAGTACAGTTCATTCGTGAGAGATGAAAGAATGAAACTTTTATGTCCAAGTTGAAAGTGCTCTTGTCTGATGAAACTATGTCTCAGTGGAAGACACCACAACTTCCCCGGCAGCTGTCAGGACAACGGTGTGATGCAAGCTGCTGTTGAAGATTTCTGTTTAAAAACCAGATAAATCAATTTTGGGGGGGGGAGGGGAAAAAACGCTACAGAACTGCGTTATTCAACATTTATAAGCGATGGAGAATATGGTCTGTAAGAGTCATTGTGGTGTTTTATTATTATTACACTGGTGTCTTTCATAGTAGTATGCTAGTTTACCAGCTGTGCTCTTTTCATCCTCACTCTGTTTGTTTCCCTGCACTCCTGCTGCAGGCTATAATGATAATTACTGATAGGAAGCAGGGTAAATAGGCAACAGCCCAAAAAGCTCTTCCACCTGTCCATGAAGCTGACCTTTTGTGTGATACTGTATAACAAAAGTGCAGACAATAGCCAACTGGCTTTGTGGTCCACTGAGTGATTGATGTCATCTCATTAGCTATAGCAGTTGAAACTGCTGAGAGCGACGCAGGCACTTTCCCTCTGTATGTCGGTGTGCACGCTCTTCATCCGCCCTGCCTCTTTGTGTGTCTCCGCCAACACTGCATTTGTGCAGAGTCCAAAAGCCTCTCCCTCACTGCCCTCTCTTCCTGAATCCTCCTTCATCAATCAACCTTTTAAAAAGTTTTAAAACCCCCAAATCCCTCAACTCATCTAGTTCTTTCTCTCTTAGGATTTTTTTCCTCATGATTATTAAGATTCCTCTCCTGTCCCTGTAGTGTAACTCCTGCAGTGATAGATATTCTCTCTCTCTCTCTCTCTCTGTCTGTCACTGTTTCTCCCTCCGTCTTTAATGCTCCTCCGCCACCTCCCCGCCCGGTTGGTTCTGCGTCACTGATCACCATTCGTGCAATCCACTGGGGCTTCTTCCCAGGAGAGTAACTGCAGTAATACGAGCAGAGAGGCTCTGAGATGCATACTGCCGGCGCCCTGCAGGGCAGCCTGTAACAGAGAGCCTGGAGATGTCAGGAACACATAAACATATTCAAACAGTAAGAGCAAAAAGAAAATGGGAAAGTCTATAGAAAAACAACTGAAATCAATCTAAAACTTTAATTTCCAATTTCCACAAATCATTATGACACCACCATTTGCTCAGTGAGACCGCTGCAGAGAATCAGCATGGCAGAGTCATCGTTGTCAAATGCGAAACATTGAAACAACAAGGGTTTTCTGTTCCTGTCTCTCCCTGAGGCAGTGCACTCTCAAGGGACAGAGATGGATTGACTGGAGACCTTCGTCTGTTCCCTCTTCCTCCACAGTGTTGTCTGGTTAATTAACGAACACTCAGATCAGATTCTTGAGGCACCATTTTGTTTCCCATTTGCACCATATTTCTGTAGGCAGACTTCCCAAGACACTCCTGAGCATCTGGCCAACCTCGTACAATAACCACCCGTTCACTTTGAAGAGCCAAAGAAAGCTGCTATTTCAACACCGGAGATCAATTTGCCATGAAAGTTATTGTGTGCGATTTGTCTGGGGAAAGTATGCTTACTCTTGTGTGGAGCAGAAGATTACTTTAGAATTCACAGACAGGGAAATGTGTCTGAACTGCCTAAAGGATAAAAACGTAACTTATATCTCACTGAAAAATATTAAATGTAATTTTATGGGTCAGTGCAGCCTGTCTCATCACAAGTTAAATGTATCTCTGTTTAAGGATAATCTAATTTTGTTACAAATGTTATTTTTGTTACAATAACATTTTACCCACCAGCTTCATAAGTATCTTCACCTTCAATGCAATTCAATTCAGGCTTTACTTACACTCAGAAAGAAACAAGAGCCCTCCTCTACAAATATGCCAAGTTTCGAATTGAAAAACGAAACCACCACAAAAGCTCACATTCACCATACACAAAGAGAAAAGTAAAAGATGAAAAACAAAGTGATTCAAAGCACAAGGATGTGAGTCAATAGAACCATCACTATTAAAGCATTAACCGCAAAAGTTATTTCAAATACCTGAAGACAAAGTACCAAGCTTTAAAATCTGTTGCAAACTGAGTCATAGACAGCATTTCCGACATACTGAAGGTTAAGGGCCCAAGAAATGTTTTGTTCACATTTTATATATTCATTTAATTGTTCTATTTTTCTAAATTCAATCTATCCACAATGATCTAAACCATGTTTCAATGCCAGGATGTAATTCTGTTTATGGAAAAAATACAAAATCCCTTTATTTGAATGTATTGTTTGGCTTAAAGAGCATAACATTTAAGAATATTGACTCTAAAAATACCAGAATCTGCCTACAAAAATCACCAGTTGATGCTTAACTGTGTAATGTTACCATCTCCTTGGGTCATCAAAGCCCCTCAATTGCCTGAGACAACGCTGAGGACTTATCCTCAATGATAGTCATGGCCCTGGAGCAGCATATCTGAAAACAAACTCCAGTATATTTACTTTTGGAACCTGTTGCTGCAGAACGGCTGTAATAAGCTTCAAATTGCTTTGTGAGAAGTAAAGATAAATAAAATGGTTCATTTGAAAGACCTTTATCAATAAACAAGAGACAGCGATGCAGTGATGTTTGTGATTTTGATAGAAGGTCAGCGCACATTTTGAAAGAGTGCAATAGCATGTATTGGAGCTGCAACTAAGAATACATTTTAGTGTCATTTATTCTGTTAGTTGTTTTATCGACTGATCGATTAATTTACGTAGTCTACGAAATGTCCAACTTACATCACAAGTCAGTATTTAAACGGTATTTGATGTACAAATACAAAAAAAAAGGAAAAAGCAGATCATCAGGAATTTGAACTAAAGAATATTGGCATTTTTGCTTTGCTTGATTGAACATTAATCGATTATATAATTGTTGCCTGTTCATTTTCTGTCTAACGATTAATAGTCTCAGCTCTAATATGTATAACCCCGAGCAATGGATAACTGGAGCTCTTTTATGTCAAATTTAAGTGAGTTAATTTAATCGATGCTCTTTTACTGATGCTCATTTAACAGGTCACACGTTCATGTAAACAGCATCCGGGAACCAAACTAAATACTAAATAAAGTTTCTGACTGAAAGCAACTTGCAACCTTAAAACAAGTAACTGGAGAGAAGATAACAGCCATTGTTGCTCCTTGGCATTCCGTCCTTCCAGGGTTGCCAAGGGAACAGTTGCGGTGGAAACCTTTGTTTTAAACTTTAATCCTCTCTGTGAAGAAAATGTTGAGAAAGTAGATCCTCAGTCTGAATAATACGGCATGATTAATGCAGCTGATGAGCAGGGTGTAAGGGAAGTCACCAAATGACTGGTCTGAGGTTTTAGAAGTCAAAGGTCTTCATGCATACGTCTGGTTCAGGAACCTCACGGTCACCACACACAACTCCAAACTCTCATAAAACTACACAAGCAGTCCGCGCTCTAAAATGCTGCTCTGATTGCTAAACTAAATCTCTCAAAAACAAGCCCACCAAGATTACAAATTTACTCTTAACTGTAAAAGAGATGGTTAAGTCAGTTCAATAAAAATTTGTCTTTTTGCTACACTTTTTCAAAGAAAGGGTTTCACAACAAGTTGGCCAAGAGATAACAGATTTAATGTTACTGTAAATAATATTTTATAGAATAGATAGCAGCAGGGTTTCATGGCGGAGGTGGAACATCTTGCCTGTAACAAAGACAAGCAGAGGTGCTATTTCACACAGTACATGCCATATATTTGATGTGTGGGACTGTTGTTTAAGCCTTAATATACTAACTGCATTGATCACAAGATGACAAGATGTGTCAAGATCCAGGTAGCTTTCTCTGGGAATCCCTGAGCAGTGTACCTTTAAAAAAGTACAGTTAGTAGTAGCTGTGCTTTTATACAGTAACAGTCCTGATACAACTATTAATATAGACATGTATAATATAGACAGGCTACTCTAAGATGAAGACAGAAGAAACAATGAAAGTAAAAAGTATACTACGAGAGTTTGTCAGACATGTAGCAAGCACAAAATTATAAAGTAAAATAATGTAATGTAACTAAATCTTGTTTGACAATAGAATAAAAAGATAAAAGGGCAAAAGACATCATACATACACACACATCTACACGCATCTACAGATATTCTGAAGAAGTCATTAAAAAAATAAATAAAACTGATTCTGCTCCTTAAGCGAGTCTTTCAAACCCTTAAGTGCTCTGAAATATCGAAGTCAGTGGGTGGTTGGCTTTTCTTAAATTAACCATCTTTCATCTCCATACCTGGTCCTGGCCTAGAAATGTCAGAGCAGCTGGCTGCTGTTGGATCAGCAGGACTCGAGCTAAACAGGCCAATTTAGGGCTAAAGAATGTCAGGAAAGAGCACAGCCACCAAACACATAAAATTATGTTCAAACAGATTTACCAAGCATTTATAATAATTATAACCGGCATTATAGAGCTGACAGAATCCAAATTATTGATAGTGTAAGTTTAGCTAATTGCTGGATTACATTATCAAGAAGCTGCTGGATCCACAGAAGCAAGAATTACAAAGAAGGAACCAAAGGCACAGAAGACCCCTCTTTTATTGTGTCAGACTGTTGTATCAGTACACTGAGCAGCACCGCATAATGATTCACACTCATCCACTTCCTGTTTCTTGATGTGTCTGTGCCCCCCTGTCACACAAACTTAATTAATTTGAAATGTATCATCCAATCATGTGCATTCGCCCATGCAGATTCACACACAGGCATTGTCCCTTAAAATGGAAAAGAGGCTTCCAGTATCAGATGTCCACATATTGCTGATCACAAGGTTAAATTATCGCAGTGGACTTCACATAACCATGCATATCTCATTACAAGGCAGTAGAGACACAAGCTCATAAATCAAGTTACTGCACTGCAGTTGCATGACACTCACAGAGGTCAGAGGTGGATAGCAGCTGGTGCATGTTGAGCATCACTGCATATCTGACCCTGGTATGAAAAGTAATGCATTGCTGCTGTACCTCCATTCATCTCAGGTCCATGCAGTTCCCATGGTATACAGCTGGGCCGCAACATCTTCTCAGTCCTCAACGCTAATGAACAATCCATATCGGTCTTTCCTCCTTTGCATTTTCTCTTTCAGTCTTAAGCTTCACGCTGTTCCTGCAGCATCAGTTTACTGCTCTGAGGATCCCAGATGAGGGACGGGACACAGATTAACGTAGGGATCAGTCCACGCCCTCACATCATTTCCATCCCCCAGCTACCCTCCTTATCAACTATGGTAAAGCTTACCCTGTGCCACCCTGTGGTGGTCTTGCCCACCCCCTGATCTTGCTCTACCAGCAATCCCAGTATGGCAGATGGGACATTTGTGTACAGGCCAAATACACTGATACACTGCTGGCTTACTGTCATTCCCAAGTCGGGACCTTCACCCTCCAGCTGTGTAATCGGACAGGTGAAGTAGACTGTATTAGAAAGCTAACACCTGATAGTGACACGGAGACATATGTAAGACCCAAGACAATCTTGGTGTAATCCTTTGATATTAGCAGTATTAAAGGATTGCATCCACTCTACTTGAAACATACAGTACAGCAGCAACAATGTCTCTACTTCGTCTAATACCAAAAGCACATTGGAACATGAAAATGCATTTAAACAGCCACTTCAGTGGCTCACATCCCTGTTGGACAAATCAAATGAAGTCAATATGCTGTCTCTCCTGAGAGTACTTAACCAGCACTATACGTGAAGAAATCAGATAAGTCAATGTAACGTGGTCTGAAATACTGTAAACACTGTGAGATATACTGTATGTTCATGTGTTACCAGTACAGGTACACTTTGCAGTTATAGGAACTATCATTAGTATGCTCACATTCAGTCATATCCTCGTGACTCATGACTCATGAGTATTATCTGCACTTGGACACATCTTCACATCTCAACTCCTTTCAGCACTTTCACTTCAAGTACTTCGACACTGTTAATCTCCCATGACAGTATGAGATTATTTCAGCAAGTGCCCCAAAAAGACATCTCTTTCCATTCAAATGACAAAGCCGTCTGGCGGCCGTACTGATACCCAAAGAGAAGGGAAGGAAAGCATTACCGTTGCCTTACCTTAACCAAGGATTTATTATGATAACCTGTGACGATGAAGGTTCCCTAACCTTAACGAAGTAGTCATCTTAACCCACACCATGATCTTTCCTTAAATTTAACCAAACCGTAACCTTATTGTTGTCACATCGTAAAACAGATTTGAAACTGTTTTGAAAGGCAGAGAGGAATGATGACGTCCTGCTGATAGAAATCAAACACTATATGCCACTCTAGATGACATGGACAAACAACATACTTTGTCTTTTCATTTGGAGGACTTCTGCTTCTACTTCACTTAGCACTCACACTTAAATTGGCACTTCTTTCAGCCCTTCCATTTTAGCTGCCATGTCAACTTCTTTCAGTAATTGCGTGTCAACTGCCCCTTCAACTTGAACTTCTTTCAGTATTTCAAGAATGTTTCAATGGTGACATTTCAGCAGCAAGCACATGTAAATGTATCCTTTTCTAGTTAATGTAGACATGGGTTCAAATAAGCAAAATAAGCAACATTTGACGCACATTTTCAAGCAGATCTGAACAATGAGGCTTTAGGTTTGTAGCAACCCACTCAGCCAACCAGATAGCTACGGTTTCTAACAGCTACGTGAGGAAAGACAGGAGCCATATCTGGAGGGGAGAACCAATTAGTTCTCTCTCCATGGCTTGTCACCTGACAGTCTGCTCATCCCCAGCCTGATGGAAGAGCCTCTCCAGCCTGCTCATTCAAACCAATTAAGGTCTGGAGGTGTATTACCACACATTCATTACCTGTCTCCCACAGTGCTCTGCTGCTCTTTATATTGCAGCTCATTGGTCTGTTGAAAGTCTTCAAGTTTTACCCTTTAATATTATCTTGTCGGTTCTATATCATCTCTCTTTCTATTTTTTTTAGTTGTGCTCTGTGGACCTTCCTCTCTCCATCTCTTTCTTTTTCTCTCTCACTGCTACGGAAAAAATACAGCCAAAATGTTCTCCAATCAGCAGGCCTACAGAGAATAGCATATGTGCCTGTGAATGAGTATCAAGTGTTATAGTTTAAGTTATAGTAAGAGCAATGACAAGAGAAATTAAAGAAGAGCGAGTTCATGAACTCATGAGAATTAGAAATATGGAAATGCCCTACAGCGCCAAATGAAAACAACACTGAGACATCAAAACATCCATAAATTACACAGGCACTGACAAAAGGCCTGCTTCTCAACATTTCCCCTTTCTGTTGGCACACAGAACAACAAAACATAACACTCAGATGTTGTGTACAAAGGGCTGGACTCCTGTCACAGGCGGAGTGTGTATATCGTCTTGCTTAAACTGTCCAAACAGTTTATCAGTGTGAGATGGATGACATATGTGGAACAATTCAAATTTCCACATTCCCTCTTGCAAAACACGCTACAAACCGTGCAACCATAAACTTCTCAGAAATGAGCCGTAATTTGCACAGCACCGAGATGGTTAGAATTCCCATCATGCTGGGAAAAGCAAAGAAAGAGAGATTATTCCAGCTTAAAGGAGTTCTTTACTTTCACAAGAGCACCATATGATCATTTCTGTTTCAGAAAAAGTCTCATAATCCCCTACATACTGCCGTAGGTCTATGAAGTGAAACCAGCCTTAATAATGACTGTACAGCTCTCCTGCTCCAGGTACTCGCATACCTTTTCATTTATTCATAAAGGCAGCGCAGTGTGAGTAAAACCCATTTAAATCCCTACTGGGCCTGTGTTAACTAGTTGAAAGGTCAAAACACGACTAATAAGGAAAAGTTGCATCGATTAACAGCAATTAATGCTCACTTGAGCTCAACAGTGAAGACCAGCACCTCTAATGAGCCCAGATGGAGCAGCGAGTGAGTCCATTCAGCTAGGCAGAGAGCCTGTAGAGGGCCCCACTGGTCTGAGAGATGGTGATCTTTTTGTGTTTTTGTAGCTCATGTTTATTGAATTGAATTCTAACCTGTGCCATTTATCTTGGTCAACTAATAATGTCATACTGTAACCATAAGCTTTGAGCAGATTAAACCTATTTTGTCTTGTTGTTTTCACCTTTACAAGGTTGGTTTTACACTTTGAAGGTGTGATTTTGACAACCATGTGAATATTTCCCACCTGGTAAACGCGGGTGAAAAGTAACGTAAGTACGTTTACTTTCTGTAAATACTGTACTTGGGGGCAATGTTGAACTCCTTGTACTCTACTTGAGTATTTCCATTTTTTGCATTTCCGAGTAAAATATTGTGCTTTCAGTAGTTATTTCACATCTATTGTTACTCTTCAGATTGAGATCTTACATACAAACATATGATAATGTTATGGATTAAACTACCCAAAAGTGTATAAAGCTGCTTTTCTTAACTTCAGCCAACTACAACATTCAAGTCCTGTTCACCTGTTAAAGCTTATAAAATGATCCAGCAATATAATAATATACACTGATATGCATTGGTTGCCAACATTTCTTTGCTTTTACTGAATACAAATTTGAATTAGCACTTTTACTTGTAACGGATCATTTTCAATTTTTCAGTACGGTTAGTTCTACATGTATGCTTCACTGACAAAGGCTCATGTGGCTGCAAAGAGAGCATGTGCCTGCAGGAAATAAACATATGAAAAAGAAAACAAAGAGACTCACACTGCTCAGGTACCCTCTGAAGCTAACTGGCTCACAGCAGAGTGACAGAAGAGGTTTGATCACCACCTCTTTTCTTTCTTTCTTTCTAGAACAGCAGTCATGTGTAACACACCTGCACATGCCTCCCACAGCCCTGCCAGCCTCCCCTTTCTGCCGAGCCTCCCCCATCTCTCTAATAACAACATAATGATGCTACTGTTAGTACAGTGCCGAGGCCGTGTGCTTTATGGACTGACCTCAAAATCAATTCAGCGGCACACGGGAGCTATTAATGGAGCTAGGTTTAAAACTCCTCCTCTCCCATCCTCTCCTCTCCTCTCCCATCCTCTCCTCTCCTCTCCTCTCCTCTCCTTTCCTCTCTTCTCCTCTCCTCTCCTCTCCTACAACCTCCTTTCTCATAACCTCCAACATTTATCCCCCTTGCCTCTCTTCACCTCTTCTTTTCTAGTTTTTGCTTTAGGACCTCACCGTGGACCTTAAATTACGCACACCCAGCTCTGCTCATTCAAACCAGTCCTCTGACAAAGCAGCGAACATTCTGCAGCCCTGTGGCACACATTAACCTCATAAAGAGAAAGTAATAGAGCCTGTCTCAGCTGACACAGAATAGCCATGAAAAAATGTTTCATAGCACCAGTACCTCGTTTAGACTAGACCCGAAGGTAAAGAGGACTCAGTAAAACACACGGGTATTGCAGGTGGCTTCTTTCCCTCCACAGCAGATACATTTGATGGTCCAACTGTGTAAGTCCATGAAATAAACTGCTTTAGTTTTGCTGTCTTTAGCAACTCTGGAAATAATTTGGAAATATGGAGGGTTTTGCAGCAGGGATGGAACAGAGGCATACTTGGGGGTTTGGGAGCACATTCCTGAACAGAGAGAGTAGCTGAGTCTCTTGCCGTGGTTAATTAGGGGAGTCTGTGGGAAACCCCTGAATCTGAAACCCGCCTCCAAAAAACCCACACCACTGGAAGTAATGGCGGCCATGTTGAATGGAACTCATTGTTTGGTGGCCAGAACGGAAGATTCCACCACTTACGTCCAGTCGTCTGAGCTGTCATCCTTACTATGAGAGGGCCAATACCAGAGAGTGGCTGCGGAAATAATACCAGACGAAAGAGGAGGGGAAAGTAGAAGGATGATAACAGTTAAAGGGGCAAACCACCAATTTTACATGTCGGAATAGTCACAAGGGGTACTGCAGCCTGTTAAAATAGCTGTCGTCTTTGTGACTGAAGGCTTTGTAAAGATTCTCTCAGCTTGGGCTTTTAGACTACAATTTTCTTTATGGAAGGCCTGCGTTACAGACTTTGAAAGACATTGGTTACATCAACCTGCTAAGGGTCGCTGGCTCAGAAGCAGAAGGCAAGAATGAGCTCTGAGCCCCTGTTGGTCGGGGTCTCTTTTCATTTATATTAATAAGGGTTGACTAAATATGAGATACTCTTCTCAGTGTGTTGAAACAACACCTCTTCATACAACCTTCTTGAAGGACGGATTTATTACAGGGCTGTTTAATTTCTTATTGTTGTTAAAAAAAAAATGGAATGAACTGCAACTCACAGATGTGAGGTGTTGACTTTATAGTTCAGATATTAGATATCACACGTCACGTAAAGTCTGAAGATGTGATGTTATGAGAGGTGAACAATAGAAACTCAGCAATATAAAAGAGATATAAAACAGTGAACAAAGAAGAAATTATAATAATAAATGTATAAGGCCAACTGACATTGCTGACTAAACTTAATAATGGTGTCTCTACACAAAGAGCTATTTGTAAAGTCTGTCTTCATGCAGACGCACCAAAGACATACTGTTGTTAATTTGATGACAAACATGATGATAAAAAAGTATTTTTGACATAATAAATTAAACAGACTTTCTTGATCAAGGCATCAAATTTGAGAGTGACCTATCAGATGAGAAAATGACACGACATTCAATCAATAAAGCGAATCACTGCAGCGTGGAGCCATACAGATTAATTTGTCTTATTGCTATGCATGAAAACTGAAATAATGTAGATACAAATGATGACTCTAACTCAGCAGTAGCCTGCTGGGAATATTAACACGGCTTTCTATATTCTTGTTTTACCCTATTAGTCATAATGGGAACCAGATAGTGTAAAGCCAGAAAGAAATGCTGAGTAGTATAGAAACTGCTGATTGTTTCATTCTTATTTTCATTGCAATTTGCATAATTCAGGATCCACTGACCCGTGGCAATTTCACTGAGTAGGCTATGCTTAGATGTATAGTCACATTGGAATTATAGTCAGATGAAATAAATTAGCAGGTTTATTTTTGGTGTGCTTGTTTTTATTGAGGATGCAGATGTATCCTAATTTTTTAAAAGGCACAATGAGAGTAAATAATCCGTGCATATTGGAGATTAACATGTGGTAGGTAATCAGATCCTTTTATGTGGAAAATTAAGGTGGAAAATAGACGCATTTTTTTAGAAAAAGAAAGCTATCTCTCTGGTCATTGATCTGCCTGCCTGTTAGCTGTGAGCAACTTTAAGAGTCCTGGTAATAAAGGCGCCTCTTTGAATTCCCTCTTCCAAAATAGGAATGCACAAACATGCACAATGCACATTAGCTTTGCGAAACACTGCCCTGTTTACAGGAATTTACAGGAATGCATATACACAACCTTTTCCAGGAGATCCGCAGTGTGTTTGTGTGTGTATATGCCTGAGCACACAGGGTACAGTAATTGGCGATCTGATAAATATTTGTGTAGAACCTCCTCAGCAGGAGAAAACAGAGAGGCATGCTTTCAACATTAATGCCTTCAGGCTACAGACCAAAAATAATTCAGGGATGGAGCCCACTTACATGCTTCATGTCAACATTTCGGTGGGCCTGGGGATGATGATGATGTGGCAACACAAACATTAAAGTGTAATGTGCTGTTTTGTAATAACTGGATAAGGGTTTTTACCTAAAAGAGAACATGAAATAATGCGAAATAAAGCACATAAGTAAAGTATGTACAAAAAAGGAAACAGAAAACAATAAAGAAAGAGTTTCATTCTGGTGATGTTACTGGTGTCGAGTGATAATGGGTTTACAACACATAGTTTTAATCCAGAGTGACAGAACCAGATAAAGTTTAGTCACATCCTTTCAAACTTGAATGCAGTGCTTTTTCAGGAGTACGTAATCTCATTTGTGAAATCCATGTTTTCCCTAATGCTGGATTCAAACACTGAATTGATTCATTTTAGAGTAATTGGAAATAACCTAAGCAGCGGTGCTCAGTGGAATGTCACTGGAAAGTAAATAGAGAGGTGTGTTGCAGTGAGAGCCATCTGCTGTTGTCTGGAAGGAGCAGTGTGTGTGTGTGTGTGTGTGTGTGTGTGTGTATGAAGATATATGAAGAGAAACATGGAAAGTCAACCACGACTACTCTGCAGAGGTACAGTATATTCTGCCTGAGGGAGCATCTAATGATTGATTTTATTATAGATTAATCCAGTTTTCTGTGTTTTGTTGTAATTGTTTACTAATTGTAACAAAATGAAACATAAACAGTGAAATATGTCTATCACACTTCCCAAAGCCCAAAATGATCTTCAGATTGCTTGTTTAGTACGAAGGATGACATTACCTTACATTTTCAAGATGCAAAACAGCAAAAGAAAGAAGAAAATTGCTACAGGATGTTTAGCATTTTTGCTTGATGAACCATGTATTTGATTTAAAAAATAGTTGTAAATACATGTTTATGTTAATTGACTCATGCTGCATTTAATGATGATTTTTATTATCAATTCATCCGCAGATGATCTATTCAATAAATAGATCACTTGTTTGCGCTATCAAGTGTCAGAAAATTTGAATTACTAGTTCTGTCCAACAAAGACCTTCAGTTAACCGTCACAGAAGACTAAGGAAATCGAAATGTTTACATTTAGAGAAGCTAGAACAAAAAATAATGTATCAGTTATCTTAACTGTTGCTCATTAATTTCAATCATTTAGCAGGCAGATAACATGCTGACTTGATATACCTTGTTTATAAGTTCTATGTTTGGTTTCAATTATAAAATGCCCACAGACAAGTTATGTGAAAGTTTGACCATTAAGTCCTCAAGTATATCTTGAAATATTATTTAATCTTTACATCGAGTTAAATGATAGATACAGTAGGCCACTTAAATGATGTGTGGAACCTGGCATCATTTATGGGTGCCTGGGTGTTTAAAAGTGTGCAGTTTTGTCCCCATGTTCAGGATGTCTTCTTCGGCCCATCAATCTTGTAAGAGGCCTGCATGAACCAGATGATTCGTGGAAGCGGCAAAGTGTTCTGTTTATCCTCTGCTCTGCTGGAATGTTACGCTTTGCGTCCTCTGGATGCGAGGGGGGTGTTCTGCACTTCCTCAAAACTCATTTTCCTACATGCCTATTCTCTTCTGGGAATGGATTTAAACTGCAACCAAGGCAACAATATGTACCAGCAGCAATAAAAAGTCTCCGCTGCTAAAGCAATGAGGCATTTTAATAGGACGAGCTGAGACTGTTATGAAGGCAACCAGGCTTCCTCTCCCTCACTGTCTGTCTCTTCCTTCCTTTCTGAGAGTTGTAAAAAAAAAAGAGGTTGGATTCAACAGGGATTTGAATGATTTAAAGGTGAAAAGTATGGGTTAGATGTGTAGAGTGGAGGCATAAGGGAAATGGGTTCTAAAGGTCTGATCATTATCTGCGCCCCCTGTTGCGAAGCGGGAACCACAACACCCAGGCAGTGGACTTGAAAACCTTACTCAGGAGGATTAAACTAAAGACTCGGCGCAGACATGAAGTGAATCTTTTTCACTCACGAGTCCAGTGGGGGTCATTAATGGAGACATACAACTGTCAGGCTTCAGTCAGATACACTGTACTACCATCAGACTTCAACATGACTCCATCCCAGCTTACTGTGTCTTGTACTACCTTAGCCAGAGTCAAGGAAATCCTCTTAAGAGAGGTGCTTGTTGCACATTTACCAATCCTGGACCTACAGTCTGATCCTGTCCAGATGCACATGATGCAGATGAAACATCCAGTAGGTCCATAAAACACAACCAGGAAGCAATATTTTGCCCAAGCCACAACTTGAATTCTCTACTTTGACATATGGTGGTGATAAATATAAGATACCCACTGGAGATATGCTCAGTTCTTATGGTTTTATTTCCTACAGTCCATTTCTTTTTCTGATGAAAAAAACAATAGAGTTCTTTGCTGCAAGTTATGATGAGGGGCCCGTATGAGGAAAATGGGGTAGAAAATGACTATAAGAGGGAGCAATAACGGTGAGGAATAATCCTCATTAGTCAACTCCTCCTTCTACTCCCCAGCGAATAAAAGTCAGTCTCATAATGTGCTCTTAACCCAAGCCATGACCTACACACAGGAAATCTATATTAAATGTCATCTTCATAAAAAATCTTTTGGGAAACAAAGACTTTCCGAGCCACTGGTGAGGAAATAGTTAAATGAGCACTTTGACTTTCATGAATCTAATTAGCATACGGAGACATATCAGTCTCACTGATAGGAATAATATCATCTCAGAGGCAGGCGGAGTGTCATGCCGGAAAGCAATTCAATACTTAGTGTGACGGTTAAAGTACTCCTTGGTTCTCCTTGATTTGGCTTTCACTGACTTGTCTTGACTAAGAAGTTTCATTCAGATAAAGCTCGCCTGGAAAATGTAAGTGCAGAGGAAGGTCTGTTTGAGCTGTATCCTGTCTTAAGAGTTGGCATCTTTCTTGCAGCTCCCTTTGCTGGTTCTGCTCCACTGCCTGTCCGCCTGAATACCTGCCTGCCAGCCTTTTTGCAGGTTCATTCTCTCTTAGGTAGCAGTTTACGTCAAGGGCCGCATTGCGATGGCACTGCGGCCATCTTTCACCCAAACCGAAGGAATGTCATCACCAGCTGGCGTCCAGGGTCAATGCTGGCGTCGCCTCTGCTAATAGACCTAAGGCACACGGGGGTGTCTGTCACCTCTGACCCTTAACGAATGCTGCAACATGAAATCAGTAGCACGCCACAATGCCCTCCTGGTGAACCGCAACTTAGAAGTGTGTGAGTGATTGAAACAATAGCGTCCAGCTTCCTCTGCCCCTGTATGGACATGAAAGTGGATATGTGCCGCCCATCTGTCCTCCTGGCTCGGCAGCCAAATTCAGGAGTGGAAACTTTTTCACAAGTCATAGTGCAGGGCTTCTGCTCCCACTGACCGGCTCTGTCAGTTCATTACTGGAGCTTGCATTCCATTACAAAGCAAAACAAATAACCACACAGTCATTATGTATTTAAGGCCATTATCAACCACTGTAGAACAAAGGCTGCCAATGTGCCAGTAAGTACTTCAAAGCTGTGTTCAGCTATTAAGTGCAGATACAATAAACTGAAATTGAAAAAATAGAAAAGACAAAACAAATTAAACACTGAAAAGGACCTTAGATATGAAGTAACTAAATTGCAAACACTGCAATGAAGATGGCTCATATTACTTAAGGTTGCAAACCACTGAGCAGTATTTGTTGCTTCTGTATCTCTCATGTGTTGCATCTGTGGCTGGATGCAGTTTTCTTTTTCTTTATGTTACGGCAGTTTGTTTAAATTTGCATGTGTTGTTATCTTTCTTTCAACTTTCCTTGACTTCTTCATCTCCTTTTGTAATCAATATAATAATTAAATGTTCTGTATTCATCTACTTTTAATTTCAGCTTTGTTTACTTTGTTGGAACAAAGCAATGAAATAAAAATGTTGTGAATTCCTAATTTAACATTAGTTTACCATCTTTTAAGAGGATAATGAGGAACTGTTAGATCACTGCCTCTGTCTTTGGAAACATCACTGTAGTCTGCATCTTTTCCAAATGTAAGAGCAAATCCTCCCACCCCCCCGGCGCATTTTTATTCATCTGGTTTTGGAACCCCGGGAGTCCTCGCTATGCAATGATTAGTTCTTTTACTGGAGGAAGTCTAGTGAGGAAGAGAGAGAGAGAAATGTTAGAGGAGTGAGGGGCTGCCTCTCTCTGGCTATTGTTTGGACACAGTTGCCTCTCACGCTGCATTGACCACAGACAGGGCGTGGCCGAGGGAGGCCAGGCAGGGAATATGGGGAGGGGGGGTGGTGGTGATGGATACAGGGGGAAGGTTGGAGCGCATTGCATACTTTCTCTGCATGTGGACAGCGAACAGGAAGGCGGGTGGTCCCTGGAGAGTGTTACAGAGAGAGAAAGAGAAAGAGCTGGAGTGGGTGGGATTATGCCCCTGTAGTTTGGCGCTCTGTTCCCAGTCCCGCTCATGTGCACGATGAAGTAATGAGAGACCCGGGGCCTCTGACAAACTCAGGCCAGATGGGAAGAGGATTCTACCCCACAATTACTCTGCAGCAGAGAGCATTAGAGCCAGTGCAGCGTCTCTTCTACAGAGAGAAGATAATCACTGGGTGTTTTAGAATACTTAATCAACGCTGTTTTACAGCACACGGTACAGTTTGGAGGATGTCTTTAAAGGTTTCAGCTGTGTTATCTTCCTCTATCCCTGAATACAGTATTCTAGTATACTGACATTTCTCAATAGCACCTATAATAGGGTTGCTAAATTAGATGAGCCACTTGTTCTGGAAGTATTATTTTACCAATCCATTTAAAAGTTCACTTTAAAGGATATTGTCAATGTTCCTCAACATACAAAAAAAAGAAGAAAACTGCATTTTGCTTTGTTTTTGTTATACTCTATCACCCAACAGGAAAGAAAAATCCAAGACCTGAATATACTAAAAAGCCTTTTGTATTTAATGGCAGACACAAATGCTTCCAGTAAACGCACTGGAGTCTCCTAAAAAAGTGACAATACCATAATGGCCATCAGTGTTCAATTTGTTTATCAAAAATCCTGTTTTTTTTTCCTGTGGTATTGTGGGTGGTTGTTAATACTCAAATAACAATGAGACTCTGTCACTGTCACTAATGGAGAAGAAGCAGATCTGTAGTAAACTCTGAACACTTTTTCAGTGCAATTGGGAACACACAGCTATAATTGCCAAATCTGATAGGGAATGAGGAACTGCTGAATGTTTCATCGGGTTTCTACAAGGCATACTCTTTAGCTTCCACTCGCTGGCAGCACTGTGTGAAGCTCTGAATTGTCTCACCAAAATTCTCCTTGGGAGTTGTATTTCACCTCTTGCTAGGTTTTATGTCCTGTATCTTTAGATTTCTGTGGAAGAACCAGATCATTTAAAACACAGTTGCTCATCTTTTGTTCACCCTAGAGAATTGAATCTCCATCCAAGTCCTGGAAGCACTCCAACTGCAAGTCACTGAATATTGTCTACGCCAACAATTACTTTTACATCAGTTATCCTGAACGTCCAAAATGAGTCATGTCACTTTATAAAGCTATGGCTTTAACGTTGAGCCCTTTGTTTTACCTTGACCAACCGGGACTACCTCTGGGACTAGTAAAAACTAGTTAATCCATACAGACATCACTGCTTTCTCCCTTTGTGTTTAGCACATTGTTCCCCGTATCACCCATACTCCCCATGCGATATGAGTCACCAACAGCTTCCTTATGGTTGTCTTTTAGAAAGATTTATGGATTAGTATTGGCAGACTCCCATGAGACTGTGCACTTTCGACCGACCGACTGCAGGGCACTGATCTACCAGGAGTATAAATTATGTAATATCCCATAAGGTTAGCTCACATTGATTTCAGAGGACAAAATATTTTCACACAGCATCTGCTCCCTGAAAGAAATTGAGTGCAAAATAGATTAGTGTTTTTTTCCCCCCTCACAAGTCAGATGGGCATTAGTTATGGCAGCAAAGCAGTCGATTGGTGCTGAAACATCAGCGTCGTTTAGGAATGTTAAACAAGGCCCTGACATCAATGCGATGGATTAAGAGGAAGGGCCAATAATAAAAGGGTGTCACCACATCGGCAATGAATACATCACTGCCAATAGCGTGAATAAAAGGAGGCAGGTTGTTTGTAACAGTCAGCCAAAGTCCTTTCTGTTGACTATTCTGTACTCTAAAACAGAGATAAGACATACAAGAACAATCTCTTGTAAACAGAGATATGCTTAGAAAAATCACACAATATGTACAAAAGCAAAAAGCAAAATTAAGTTAATCCTAATGCAGGATGTAGAGACGGAAAGTTTCAGGCGATTTAATCTCTTCCTACTCACGATGAGTTCAGTAAGAAGGGCAGACTTCAATACCAACAGGAACAGCAGGCCGAAGTGCTGTGTTTATAGCCTCATTGGACATCTGTCAGAGATGTTATTGAAGCTATATAGGGAAACAGCAAAACTTCGGACATTTTGGCACAGTACATTATATTTACAGGAAGTCAAGTCATGCATATTAAAAAACCTTGTCTGTGCTGCTGCTTTGATCCTGCACAGGGCAGAGCCAACAAATGGACTAACAAACAGCCTGGCCTTCAGAGGGATACACACCTAAAGAACATTTAATCACCCTAAGCCACTGGACGCTGACGCTGGCTCATCACACTCCAAACTGCCTAACCCCGAGACATCTCTCAGACGAATCGTCTTAAACTTAAAATGTAAAAAAAAAAAAGCATCCTCAAGCTGAGCGGGCTCATCCCTCTTTATACAGTCGACGTGAGGGATCTGCTGTGTTAGTTTGTCAGTTTGAAGGAAAGGAGGGTGGTGGAGGACTGCACGGGTGTGTTTGGTTTGATCAGTCACCTGACTGCTGGCCTGGTCTCTGGGAACAGGAAGTATGACATCACAGCCCTGACATTCAGGAATGTGGGAATGTCAGGCTTCCTGTTCACACTACTGGAACGAAACAGAGACAGAGAGCAGGCAGGATGGACTCAGATAACTCACTTACAGTTATTGCAACTCGAAAGACTGAACACTCAGCCCGTGATCAGGCCAACTTCAGCCGTGCGGGGGGGGGAAACACAGCCCCCCCATTTGAATGGCAGCATATTTCTACTGTTTACCTTGCAACCCTCACAACAAAAGATTAAATGATTGCCGCCATTATAACATTACTGAGTTATAAAAACCCTTCTCATAATATTATAAACTGCTGTCGAGTGTTAGGTCGTCTGAAGAGGCCTCAAACAGAATAATCTGTTACTCAAACTAGACTTCCTTAATTATATTTTATTATCTCACTGGCTCTTCAAACATATTGCTTGTTTGAAATTGTGGCTGTTTTCATTCTGAATGCCCACTAAGAGTGGAGACGCTGACAGATCTGTCATACCGTACCTGCTCAGATGCTGCAGAATATTTCACCAGTCTCACAGGCCAAGACAAGCCACCCTCCAACTGTAGCCTTATCATATACTTGTTTTCTAATGGCACACAAGCATGACAAGTGACTGTGATGCAACTTGCCTTGTCTGTGAACTTTGTTTGTACCTGGAGGATTAGAAATGACATTCACTAGGCAGCAGATGAGGGCCAAAAAAACCCTGGTTGATACTTGAATATCTTGCTTAAGAACTTCTAACTTGTACCAAATAAACATAACCGAACACTCGTCTTTAAGCCATTTTTGTTGTGATTTGTTCATTGTGTTCTGCTGACCTTATATCACATACTGATTAACTGCCCCCACTGTGTATGTGCTTAAAGTATTTCACTTCCATACAGTTGGTGGACTCAAGAAGATCAAGAAATGGATTAAACTTTAAAACTACTCTATCCTACATTTCCCACAATGCAACTTGACAGCAAAATGTATCTCTAACATGACGTCATTGTTCTTTTTTTATACAACTGATCGTCATGTGTGAAATCAGTGAAGTGCCAGTTTAACTGCATCTTGGGGACACACTGCATTAACTCCTGAGAATGTGCACAATCAAGGTAGGATGCACGTAGTAGCCATGATTCACATGCCAACGCCAACGTAGTACATCAGTGCTCTGAAACCACAGATTTCACACAGATCAGCCGTTAGCTTTTAGGGCCAGCAGCAGATGAGGGATCACCTGCTGCTGAACTACATACGCCCAACACAGGGAGCCATGTACTTTACTTTCACCGACAGCAAGCCGCTTGGTAGGGTAAGATCTCAATAACCCCCAGGCTTCTGAACGTATCCAAGTCAAATCCAGAACACAGACACCCCCGAGGCCCAAGACCTGTAACAAGAGGTCTTTTTTTTCTTTACTATTTCAGCAAGCCAAATGTACACGCAGGCATTAAAAAGATAAATCCATCATGGCATCCTACATTCCGTTGTAAGCTTTAAGTTTGTCATTGCTAATTACTTGCTCAATAAACGGATTTGATCATGAACAGTGGTCTTTGCTGTTTAGTTCACACATCAGGGCAACAGGCAAACAAGATCACAGAGACTTCCCACTGCGCTGGTGTTCCAATCATTGCAAAATAAAACTCATCATTAATGAATCCAAGATGTCAGCTATATAAAAGTAGCTTACCAGAATCTGTAAGGAGGTTAATTAGACACAGGCCATTGTCTTACACAAGCTGAAGTAAACACAAAATAGCTATAAAGATAAGAATGGCAAGCAAGCGCATTTCGGTCAGGAACAACTAAACATAAAACAGTGTTAATTATTCCTAATGTTTAGGTTATTACGAATACTAACTTCTTAAAAATGTGATTTTATGACATGAAGTCAAAACAGAGTGAGCAGTCCAATGAAAACATTCATTTTAAAGCTCATTCGTCATTCATTACATCTCTTTCCCAGCTATGATGATGGTGCCATGGTGTCGCCAGCCACTGTCAGAGATGCTGGCATACAGTTCCTGGGCCTAAAGATCCGTTTGAGACTCCTTGCCAGACTCTGGGAGAGAGCAGAGAAGGAGCCAGAGCTGGAGGGAGTGCAGCCCCAGAGGAGCCCAGCTGCTGCCTGGGAAACCAAACCCGGACCGGCTCTGGCCCACGCTCTCTAACCCCAACCCCTCCCGTCTAATAACAACACTGTGTCTGTCTTTTCTTCTCTCTTTCTCTTCAATGTGCTGCCTTTTCCACTGTCATTCTGCTGTGGAGTTTGGGGGGAAATAAGTCAGTGGAGGAATGTTGGAGTGATATAATTCACCCGTACTTCACATTCCCCGAATACTTCCCACTGTTGACTTCATAACACTCACACATGTGCATGTCCTCACACTCACACACAAAGATGCAGGGGGGTTGGTGTGAGTGCAGACACATTCACACACACATTCACATACATGCACATGCTTTGACACTCACCCCGGTAGTGAAGGCTGTCATGATCGTGGTGATTGTGCCGGTGGTGGTTCTCCAAAGCAGGGGGGCTGCTGGCACCCAGCTCTGCCAGTCTGCGGCTGGTGGCAGAGAGTTCGGAACGGAGGTTGGTCACTTCCTGACTGGCGGACTGGATGGCCCCATCAATCCTGTGTGCCAGCTGTTTGTTGTCTTCCATCATTTTAAGAATTTTCCCCTGAGGACCAAATCCACACAGAGCAGCATGATGTCAAGTGGAGCATTAGAGGGGGTGAAGCAGAGACCCTTTCCTCTTCCTCCTCTTATCCCCCTCGTGTCCTCTTTCTCCACCTGTGCTCCTTCTCTCACAGTTTACTTCGCACATATAAAAAATAAAAAAAAAAGCCAAAACGCCGGCCCCTCTTCTGTTCTCCGCTGAGCCGCACAGAGATGATGTCTACCTGTTACTGCATAAAGAATAGCGTCTGTGTGGCCAAGCACTACACAGTCAGAGAGAAAGCATGTGTGTGTGTGTGTGTGTGTGTGTGTGTGTGTGTGAGAGAGAGAGAGTGTGTGAGTGCAGGGCAAAGGAGGAAGCGTGTTAGCGCGGGAGAAGGAGAGAAAAAGAGAGGACGCAAAGAGAGCAGAGGGAGAAAAAAGACAGAAGAGAAAAAGAGATGCCGCTCAGCAGGCGGAGGGGGAAAGTGAGTGCTCCCGCCGAGGAGAATGTGCTGTGAGCAGCTGCTCTCAGAGAGGACCCAGCACACACTGAGATGACATGCAGCCTTTTAAATGGATTGTACCATGTGCTGGAGGACCAGGGGAGAGGGGGGGGACTCAGTTGGACTGAGCTGCTCTCCAGCAACTCTCTAACTACAGAGTGTGTTGTGTATCCCACACCCTATGGAGTCTGTAATGAGTTAGCAATCGGGTCTGTAATAGAGGAACAGCACAGATTGTTTCTCTTTACTTCTTCCTCTCTCCGTGTCCCTGCACTCAGAGCTTGGCAACAGTATTGAACCCTTTGACAAGCACTTGTCAAGCCCTCTATATCTTTTCCCTTCTTATCCCACGTTCCCTTTTTCCCTCTCACCCACTCACCCGCTGTCTTTTTGTCTCTCCCACCCCCTCTTTTTTCATGCCATTATATATTCATCTCTTTGTCCTGGGAAAGCTCACCCCCACATTGGTGGACGGGGAAGGAGGCTGGCTCAAGGCGCCTAAGGGGAAAACATTTCAACTCTAAGAGCAAACTTAGCAGAGGACTGAGGCACGGGCTTTTAATGGGCTAAACACAAAGAGGAGAAGCCCGGAGAATTACAATCGAGCTGTGGCGAGAACATAGTGGGGCTTTACTTCTTTGATCAAAAACAGTTGGAAGGATTATATTTCAGCTTATCAGTGGGCCCAGCAAACAAACACCAGCCCATCAATTCTTATCTGTACAGCTGTAAAATTCCATCAGGCACACAAAAGGTTAGCGATGGGGGGCAGACCGTTCATCTTAACTTAAAACAAGCCCAGTTATTGCTGAGCCATCACAACTTTCAATCTGCATTTGACATTTCATTTCCCAAGTAAGAAAGCACATCCTGTCTCTGGCAAGAAACTGAGGCAGATGAATGATACATCACTCACATGCTGTCATCCGAGGCTCTGGTGATAACGGCTCAGTGCTCATTGGTATTCACACAATGGCAGAGAGAGACAAACAAGGATGGGACCGCGAGCGTGCGAGACTGACGACCGAATGAGACACACAACTTGTTGGTTACACCGGTAGTTTTTTCACCACGCGCTGTTTTATGATGAAGTCTGTACAGTGACGGTGTTACAGATCAGATCATGTCTACCAACACGTATCAAGTCAACATCGGTCTTCCTCAGAATCATCTAATACCACACAGGCAAGTGGATAGTATAAGAAGGGGGTTATGACACAAGTGAGCATTTGTGCAGTAAATGATGGAAACTCCTGTTTCCAAGATCAAGAATGAATTTTGTATCTTATCTGTCAGAGATAATAGTAATAAAAATAACATTATACATGTTTTAAACAACATATGGAAAGTAAAGGCCTCTGTAACATTATGCCCAGGTATACAAAACTTTGTATTTCCAGAAATTACAAGCAGTATACTATGATAAAAGTAGTGCTGAAATGATTTGTCAATCAATTAATTAATCAGTCAACAGACTAATCTGACAGTGTTGATGTTCATCAGACAAAACAAGCTATTTAAAGATATCATCTTGTTCTCTGGGAAATTGTGAGAGTGCTTTTTAACCATTTGCTGACGTTTTGTAGGCAAAACAATTATCAAAAGAAAAAACATTACAGCATGCTAATATGCTCACAATGACAACACTAACATGTTGATGTTTAGCAGGAATAATGTTTAACATCTTCATAATCACATTTTAGCATGTTAGCATGCTAACATTTGAAACACAAAGTACAGCTGAGGCTGATGGGAATGGGGTCATTAGTTTTGCGGGTCATAAACAAAAGTATTGGACAAATTGGTGCGATACGGAAAGTCAGGGGATCAACAAAGTTATTAGGATTCCACATGGATATCTGTACTAACTTTCATGACAATCCATCCAATAGTTTTCCAGATATTTCAGTGGACTAAAATGATGGACCAAGCAACTGACCGATAGCCCACTGTTTGGCTAAAAATCCTTAGTTGCAGCTGTAGATGAAAGATTTTATCCTATCGTGCACCACTAGGACATACACGGTATCGTCACAGTGCTTCTCTTGTTTCCCACCACTGTTTGTTTCTATCCTCTCTTTAACATATAATCTATCTGTAACTATCACCATCTCTGCAGCTCAACTCACAACCCAAACAGGACAATTATTACAGTTACTATAGGAGTCTTGCACCGGCACTGTCATATTTGATCACATCACATGTTAGCAGATCATTATCACTGTCTAGACAGTCACATCACTGTCCTTGATTAGTGCACTGGCCCTTATTTGTAGCTGATTAGCAAAGGACAAAGTGTAGCACGGCCTGTAGCACAGGGCAGGAAGAAGGGTCCTCTCCACTTTACACAGAAGGGTCTCGTTATTCCAACTCCGCTGGTTTTCTTAAACAATGTGACAGCTAAGTCTTCCATCATATGAAACCACAAACACAGTCTGCTTTGAACCATGTGAGGCCGGGTTTTCATACGCTCAACTGTGGAATGCGATGAGATGAGTGATTTTGGGGTCAAGGGTCGGGACGTGTCCCAGATACACATCAATAACCAGACAAATACTTTGAGGAAGCATATTTGCAGTATGTCCAAAACACACAATGTCCTCCTCTGTCTGCACAACTGGACTGAAAGCATGTATGGCCATGGCAGAGACCTTACACCACTGCAGGAACTTGGTGGACTCCCGTAAATAACCAGCTCTCCCACCAGTGCTTCTATAGATTTGGTTAACTTTTCCAAACTTGGTAGAGTGTTTGTGTTGTTAGTTTGCTCACTTGTTTGATTCTATTAATGGGAAGTTTAATTAAGTGTGCCGAGGGTATGCCGTAAAAAGAGGTATTGATAAACAGTCACTATGACTGTCTGCCTGGGTTAATTGAATATCGACTAATCCTCCTCACACTAGAATGCTTTCCATTTTTTTACCAATAGCAAAGTGATATAATGCCCTGCTTAACTATTTATACAGGTCTTATCAGGGGCCTGGGGAAAATATCCACAACACTCTACTAGACTTACAAATGTCCATTAAATACTATGAGAAAAAGAAATCAATAGTGCCTGTCATGGTGTGTGAGTATAGGATAGTTTTATGTGAGAATAGGAGCAGCTGGGGAAGGCCTATGAGTGCAAACTAGAAGAAAACATTTTTGTAAACGTGTGTTATGTCATCTGAATGACGTGTTTATTACTCCATGCCTGGATATATAATGCACCTGTGAGCGGTGAAGAAATCAGCTCCATGTTTCATAGAATAATTCTCTTCTGGGTGATGATGTGAGAGCAGGACGATCCATCAGCGTGAGGGGACACTTGACTATCAGACCTCAGCAATACGTTGGTCAAGGACTCTTCCCACACAGCTGGTGGCTGGTGGCACAGAGTTTAGGACTGAGGTTTTCACATCCAGAGGAGCACATTTGGTGAGGAGTGATACTTGAAAGAGTGAATAGTTGAAACCAAGACATGTGGTGCAATTAGGCTGGTGTTTACAGGTGGACTGAAGGGAATGGGAATACTGCAGGGTCTAAAAACATAATAACATCTCCACAGTTGTGGCTGTCCCTTAGGACTGAAGCTAAGACGCATGAATTAGAGGATAACAACTAACTTAGCTGCATGCTACTGATGCCACAGTGTCACAACTGTACTCCAAGATAAACCCATGAGTTATAATTCAGTTATTTTACTGTTTAATTAACAGTTAAAATGTTCTTTTATCTGCTTACAACTACATTATAGTGTGTTATAAACCATTCATTAAATGCTAAGTAGGGTAAAATAACAAGTACGTATGTAAAATCATCAGATACTTTTTCTACTGATAACGTATTAGTCCTTTAATCCATTTGGGGGCAGCCCAACAAACGTAAGCACAACATAGACGTATTACCATCTTATAAAGTTAATGCAGCAAATGTTTTAGCAGACAGTGGCAATTAGGTCATGGAGCATGTCACAAAAAAGACATTTTGTTCTGTATTTGCTCTTGTAAAATAAATAAGTAAATATGTAAATATGTAAAAATAAATACTTTTAAATTCCTTTCTTAATTAAACATACTCGTTTATGATTAAGGCCGATCTGAAACAGAAATATTTGGGGTTCGTTCCATGGTCACGTCGTAACAGGCCTCTTGAACGACAAAAAATCTTCCATTAGGAATGAGGCCCCTTCAGCATTCAAGAATAATCTCTCACAGGCTTTATTACAGCACACTGATAACATTATGGTTGTTTATATACTTTAGAAAGTCTGCCTCTGCCTCTGTATACGGTAGAGCTGCTCCGAATCTAAAACTTCACAGACAGCCGTTCTGAATTTCTAAATCTCTATATGTCAAAATGTTCAGTCTGCTGGGGAAACAAAACAGCAGGTTTCAAGACATTTTATTCGAGAAATAAAGGCTGTCAGGGTACACAGCTAAATATTTGGCAACAAAGTACAAGAGTTTTGATTCTTCAGTAGTTCTTGTAGGCAGGTTAATTGGCACCTTGCCTTTGTTAGACAGATCGAATATGGCACAGCTTTCCCACAGCAATAAGGAAGCACTGACACATTTGTACATGTGCTAACATGGTGGTTGATTCTTTTGTTTGCAAAAAAAAGAAAGAATATGTGCTGAGTAATGTAATGTAAAAAAGATCATCAAGCACGAATTACTTGACAGCAAGTAAACAGAAGAACGGCCAGACAGTTATAAAGTTTCTGTCACATACAGTTCACTGCTTTGACTGTTCACACATAATGCACATTTATCAAATGCAAATGTCACAGTTGGAGGGAAAAAATTGGGTATTTGTGTCTGTGCAAGTGACGGGGACAGAAAGCCTTTTGCTCCGAGTGGTGACACACAGGGACAGAGGGTCATTGATGAAGTAAACAGTGAATGGCAGGGAGCGGAAACTCAACTCTTTCTCTTTGTCTGTGTGTTCTCTCTCTCCTTCTCTGTCCCTTTCTATCTAGAGCTCCAGTAGCCTTCTATTTAGTTAGTTAGTTTATTAGTTAGTTAGTGAATTAGTTAGGAGCTTTATCATCTATAACGTGGAAAATCTGACAATGCGGACATTGCCCTTGGTTTCACTACACAGCATACATCAAAGCAGCTACAATTAGTACTTTTAGACGAACAATGGATGACTTGATTGCATGTTATGTGAAAGGTGTCACTCGTAGTGACGAACCCACTAATAATTATCACCTGACTCTTTTTTTTTACTTATTATTCTCACCAGGTGGCCAGAAACATTTGCTGGTTGTGTAAATATGCAACTATTTGGTAACAACTTTATCATGATGATGGTCCTGCGTGGCCAAAAATCAGTTAATGCAGATTTAATAAACAAGAGAATTAATTGAGGACAGTCATGAGAACAAAACAACACAAACATGATTTTATGCAGATTTGTATGTATGATACTGTAGATGCAGTTTTAAAAAAGTAATTCAACGTTGCAGAGGGTGCAACATTTAGTTAGGGAAAGAGGCATTCAGTATGCTAACTGCTTTTAGATGGAACAATTTTATATGCACAAATCTGGTGGCTTTTTCTCGAAAACGCCTCCCTGACGGTAAAAGCTCATGGTGCAACGAGTGCAAAGGATCACTTATAATCTGAATAGCTTTTAGACTTTGTATTTAATTTATTCTCGCTTAGTTGCGTTTGGGGCTTACCTAAACATTTATAGTTACCGCACCTGAAACGAGACACTTGATTATATCGAGTACCTGTCATCCCTTTAAGCCAAGCTATCAAAAAGCACCTGTCTACCTTCTGACGTTGCTATATGCGCTGTGGTCTTCAATCACTGAAAGCTCATTCAAACCTTCAGCAGGATGCCGTCAACAGGTTGCTCAACAGTAGAAAGCAGCAGCTCCTCGTCTGCAGCTTGAACTCTGGCAGAGGGGTAAACTCCCATCCCTTAAGCCGGCACAAAGGGGCTGAGATTAGACCTGGAGAGAAGCACCTGTTATCTGTTGTCAAGCTCAGCACGTCTGTCACCCAAAGTCCTCCCCAAGTTCCACTCCAACACCTTGCAGCCAATGTCCTTCTCCCATCTATGATAGTCTGGTAATAAAAAACAGTTTGACAGCCTCCCCACTTAAAGATAACGGTCGACAGGGTATGCGGATGAAACGCCGTGCCAGAGGCCTTGATGAGTATCAAGATAAAGTCTTGTCTGCAGGACTCCTGGGGAATTGAAAGGAGAAAGGATGCAGGAAGGAGGGAGGGGGAGAGGAGGGGTTTGCTATGATGAACTTCAAGACCCGGGGGATGAAAAATTCATGTCTGATGATGGAGACTAAAATTGTAAAAAGGAATGACATTCCTCCACTCTTTCACATGCTTTCCCTCCACCGAGACTCATTTTGCTTCTTGCTTCATTTCCCCGTGATCTCACTTCTGCTCCCTGCTGGCTGTTTTCTGTCATTGCTTCTTCTCCCAGTGGTCCCCAGAATGCATTGCCAGGCCTCAGCCCATTGTGTCTGCTCAATCCCACCGCCCACCCCCACTGCCGTGCCTTTTTCTTCACACGTGAACATGAAGACATGCAGAGCTGAACGTTGCAGTCTTCTCTAATGACATGGAGATCGTGATGAGATCACAAACGGGGCCGGCGTCGATACAATAGGTGCATGTTTTGCACGAACCGTGACACACTCTGCTACTTTCCTGCTGTCTAATTGAGTTCCCCACCCCTGTCATTGTTCTCCGCTCTCTTTTGCAGGAGGCACAATTACACGGTGATGCTAAGAGAATGAGAGATGTGCTCATAGCTCGCGGGGGAGATGAGAAAGATAGCTGACAGTGTTTTAATCATCAACATAATTAAAGTGTCGATTGAATGAATCTGAGTAAGGTGGAATCTTTGGAGTAGCTGGTAGAAGCTTTTATCACAGTCCTGATCCTAGAAAAAAAAAAACCAACAACAGGTTATAACTATTGAGCAGCTGTTCAATAGAACAAAGGAGCTGTCTCTGGGTAATGCTACAAGAGGAAATTTCTCATGGTAAAACATTTTCTACAACACACAGAAAACCTCATTCATTGCCACCCCTTCCTCCATCCATCTTTGTCTTTCTTTTCTCAGGGCAGCAGAGTGATTTTCAGAGGGCAACTGCAGTGGAGATCACCCTGACAGAGCGCTCCCTGTTGATTTATGATACACTTTAGTTATTTATTGGCTAATCATGGTGGGCTGAGAGCAGGTTAGAGTACACCTCCCAAGACAACTGGGCAAGCCAGAAGATACAAAGTTGAAGGGGCAGAGTAGCTGTCTGGCTTTTTCTGTGAATAAGTTTGGGAGTTGTGAGTTGTGATAATGTTTTGAAGGCAAGAATTAATTTCCAATTAATGGAAGAAAGATAGATAATTTAAAGGAATAGTTTAACATTTTGGGAATGCTTATTGGCTTTCTTGCTGAGAGTTAGATGAGAAAATTGACACCACTTCCATGTCTGTACTGTAAATATGAAGCTACAGCCAGTAGCTTGTTAGCTTAGCTTAGCTCAAAGACTAAACATGGAGAAACAGCTAGCCTGTTCTTTTCAAAAGTAATAAAACCCACTACATGCTACTGTGCATATTAACTGTACAGACTCTGATCATATTCTTGTCAAGTGTTTTTACCAAAATGTCAAACTAACTGACCAAAGCTAGTGAACGGCATACAGTAACAAATGTCAAACAGGCCAAATATACTGATATATACCTACTATATATAAAGCGGGTTAAGAAAAGAACTATATAAATCACATTTATTATTATTATTATTATTATTATTATTATTATTATTTTAACTGAGACCAAACTGCACCAAAGAAGACCACTCCCAGGTACTCTGCAGCATTGCATGCAAGTAACTGACAGGTTGGGGAGGATAAAAAGCTGAGCAGTACTGAGGACAGATTAATCCATATCTGACGGAGAGGTGTTTCGGTACTGTGTATTGATAAGGAGCTTACCCTGTTGTCAATGTGTGTAAAGGCATCTGCTGGGCCCATTGATTAAGAGACTCATCTTGCTGTCATGTGTTCCCACTCTAGAGGACAGTTCCAATGAATAGCAACACTAGAGACAGTAATCACTCCCTCACCTCTTTATCACTGTTAGCGTGCAGCTTCTTCGTAAGCATGCGGTACACTTTTTCCAAGTAGCAGTCGGTCACTTCTTATCAAGAAAATGCTATTCTTGTCCAGTTACTGTATCAGTAATGTCTTTAAGCTCAACATTGTTTTGCACAAGATGACAAAGAGAATCAAAATAAGTTTTTGTATTCGTTGTTAAAGATACAACAACAGTCCTGTGGCACCAAGAGAATTCAGAATTGTTCCCAAGACCCGCAAGCCTGCATGTGCTGGGAATTACTTTCTTTATTTGCTAAAGCTAATACTACAAGATATGAAACTTGTAAGAACGTGTTGAAAAATGAGCAACAAGGGAAGCGGAGAGAAAGATAAATAAGGCAGAGAAATGGAAGGGCACGGAGACAGAGCGAGAGAGACAAGGTTGGAGCCAAAACATGTGAAGTTGCAAAGTCGTTTATTATATTTCAACATTTATCTCTGCGAGAGAGAGCCGAGTTATCAGAAGGACTAAATTGAAAGACATTCAAGCGTGCAGTAGAGAGCCGGTAAAAGGAACACTGACGACCAGACCGGCACAAACTCTCTCAGTATTCTTGGCTTAGCATACTGCTCTGCATGGAAAGCCTTTCATGCACATATATGCACCACACACACCTGTACTCACATATATAGGCAGACAGAGATAGCTCAAAAATTTAAATGCAAAAGCAATTAAACGCAAGCCACAACAGTACCGAAGAAGTGCCAACCTGACAGTAGAACTTTGATTATTTTAATTAGAGCAATATGGCTGACTCTGTGAATATTACTAAAGGCAAAGGAGGATCATTTACCAAACTAAAAACCTGTTTTAGACTGTGACTACAGTCAGAGTACGACTGCTTTACATATGCTTTAGTGCAAAAGGGCAATTCACTTATGCAAATGTATTTAGAGAGACAAACTGTGCTGATGAGATACTTTTGTATTGTGTCTTTTATTTAATGGCTCCAACTTATTCTAATTGTAAATGTATGTGATTTAAATGTGTTTAATAAGCTGGTTCCTGCAGGAGCAGAGAATTGCATTAATCTGCATGCTAAATTAGTTTGTCTGAATCCAAAACTTGTCTGGCTCAGGGAGTTGAGCTCTTGTAAGGGATTATAACAGGGCATTAATACTGAGATCCGAGGAAAGCCAAACAATGTAATGTTCCTTTCTGTTTCAAAAGATTTAGCATGTGGGCAATCTAATTAACATAGTATAATTTAACAGTCATGCTAAATAGATCAAATATGCTCCAGAGTATGTACCCAAGCAGTTTCCTTGCAGACATGTCCCTGTGTTTCTAGTAGTAATTTGCTTGTGCATCTAACACGATGCTGTTTGGGTGTCTCGTATGTACAAATGGGTAAACGTGTCTGCTGTCTTGCTGTTTGTATGTGTGATTCTGTCAGGGAGAGGAGAAAGACATGGAGACAAACACACAGTCAGCTGAGTTAAAGACGGTTGGTTGATCACCATAGCTTAAAGCCACTATCAACGGGAGTTTGTTTACAGAGGACAACAAACACGTTGGACTGCAGTTCTTCAAGAACTAAAAAACACCTTTCACTACACAAGCCTTTAAAGGCTTAATGGTCAACCTGATGCTACCTGAAGAGACATCGCGTGCCTAAGTATAAACCGCAGATGAGGTCGAGAGGCTGGAGAGCGCAGTGAAGAGCCTTTACAGTTAAATACACTCCTGAAGCCTTCGTTTCCAGTTGCATCACTTTGGATAAATATACTAAATGTTCTCCACCTGTTACACTGCTGAAATGTATAAACTCTCATTCTAATGTCACTTATGATTTGATGGAACACGCATTAAAGTATAGTATCCTGTAAAATGTCACCTATTGCATTTTTGCAAACATATAATAATATGTTCATAGAATGGCTGAGTTCATGGTAAAGTTGTTGTTCCCTATTGTTTCCATAAAGATCTTCCCATTTCCTGCTCCACTGTAATATTTTCTACCTTTTGTTTAGCCAGATAATCGATAATCGTTTTAGTCGTATTTTACAACAATATCGCCAAACATTTGTTGGTTCCAGCTTTTCAGATGTGAGGACTTGATGCTTTTCTTTGTCGTTCATGATGTGAACTAAACATCTCCGGGTATTGAGCTGTTGGTTGGACAAAACAAGACATTTTAAGATTTGACTTGTGCTGTGGGGAATTATAACCTGCATTTTCTTTTTGTTTTTTTTTGTTATTTTAGAAACAAATTGATTAATTGAGAAAATAACCTGCAGATTATCGATAATGAAATACATTTTTAGTTGTAGCCCTACTTTGATACAAAGTCACAAGCTAAAAGATTATTGTAAGTACTTGAGTGCATGACGAATGGATCAAAGTCCACCGTCCATCTGAAGCCTAAATATCTGCGCTATAAAAGGGGTTTTCACTTGTAAAGTCTACTCACACGCGCTGACTTCTCTGTTATTATTTCAGGATTTGAATGTTTGACACAGTTTGATTCATGGTTTAAAATAAATTATAAAAAAACTAAACTAAAGGAAGCAGCAGGTTGAAGGGATTTAGCCATTTAGAGGCACAGCTCTCAAATTGTTCCACTGGAGATCAATTTTCAAAACCGTTATGCTCCAAATCAAACTTTACCATTCTACCCTGCATGGTAAACAAGCATAATTTAACTGGTTTGAGCCCATGAGCAAACTGGAAACCTGCTGAGAATCATTTTACAGGAACCTGGGAAAGTTAATGAAAACATGAAAAGAAATATTGTAATACAAATGTAAATGATGGAAAAATGACTTTAGACTGAAACAAAGAATAGAATATGTTACACCTCTGATGAAAAATAGAAATAGTAATGACTTACACAGTACACTGAGTAGCATCCTTTGAGCTTAAAATAAAGAAATTTGCATACCATTTTTATTACTGTCATTGTTTGCTGCCACACAGAAGAGGAAACATTTCTCACAACGTAGATCCTAATGTTGTTTGTGACATTTTCATTCATCTTTAAATGATAAAGTTAAGTGAATTTAGATCTCAGACTTGACTCTGTGGGTGATTTACAATGCATAAAGGAAACATTAAGCCTCACCTTGCCTCCAAAGAATAACAATTATAGCTCTTTTCAAAAGCACCTGCCTGGCAGTTTATGGCAGGGTTGCAAGAGGACAAGAATCCCATTAAAATAACTTCTGTGGAGTTCATTAAAATACCATCTGCTCACCCAAAAAAGCACATAGATTCATGACAGAGCACAATTGCTTTCCAGGGAATTGTAAAAAAAAAAAAAAATTAAGATTCAGTAATCTGGCAACAGTGGTATTAGGTGATGCATGATCATGCATGCTGATAGGCTTTCAGCTGAGATCCCTGGAAACACGTTCTCACTGAAGCAGTCAAACTGCAATAAGTGAAGCATCCAGGCAGAGCAAAGCGCTGCAACCAGCCTGCACCCCACACTAACAAATTCATACATGAAGAACCGCAGGAGAGCGTAAGAGGATTCAGAGTAGGAGTCGAGGAGAGCAACTGAATCATACTCATGAATACTAACAAGGATGGGAAAGAACAGAATAGCACATTAAGAACATGATTCATTACACGGCACAATCAAACCAACTGCTTCCATTTTAATAACAGGCTTAGAGAAACATACTGAAATTGGGTTTTCATTATGAAAATTTGTGTTTGACATTTCTGATCCTATTTCCTACATTTACACTTTTCCATGCTTCCTCAGTAAATCTTTCCGTGTTAATATTTGTGGCCTATTTATGCATTTAGCATTCTCTCTTGTTCCCAGGAAGTGATGAGATGAAGCAGAGGAGTGTGAATACGGTAAATTGAGTGAGAAAACCATGTGGATTAGGACATGATATATACAGTATCATGCATCCAGAGCACAAACACATTTTAATGAAATAAATATGAGATATCGAAGGAAAATCCCCACGGATTTAAGCATTAAAGTCAGCATTTATACTTAAAGGTGTCACTGTTGGGTCTCTAAGCATATGTGTAGGCTTTGCTTGCTGACTGCTGTAGCACTGACTTCACTGTGTACCTGAAGTAACTTAATTAACAACACCCGCTCTCATGTTGACCTTGTAATACAGAGTAATTACAACTGCTACAATTAGAATATGCAGTAGTTTGGTAGATGAAGCTTATTTGTTTTGCATATTACTCATATCCTGAAAACCAATATGACCCACTTTTACGCAAGTTTCTCTACAATGTAAAATATCTTAATCAGTGATTTATTTGTTCTTGTGTCTGCATAACACACTCCTTTGAGAAGAAGCACATAAGTCACGCTGTACTTTTCTGTAGATACCAAAGACACCTAAAGAAGTTGGGACCCTGACACGTTGACACAATAATTAACTAAATCAACCTTAACATTTAGTGCTGGTGGGAGTTTTCTCATTAATGATTTAATGATAAACTTGTTACAGTCACAGGGAGATGAAGATGGGGTTTTTTTAAAGTTAATTCCTAAATCTAAGTTATAACAAAATTACAAAAAAATTACAAAACTTGTCGAAATGTTGAAAATTCCATTTACACCCAGTGACATTATTTATGTTGAAGACCTAATAATGTACAACCTACCTAATGAGCAAGTGTTAATAAAACATACATTTATGAAAAACATGTTTGAACCTTGCCCTTTAGCCTCTATCATCAAAACAGCCTCACTGAGATCCCCCTAATGGAACGATGTAGCTTTGCATCACATCCCAGTAACCCCATTCAAGAAATGTATCAAGCTGCTATAGAAAAATTCTTTTATATAATTATTTTAACTGGCTGGAAATAGTGGAGATGGAGGTGAAGATAACTGAAACAAAACAATTGAGGAAGTAAAACGTAATTGAAACATGATCATGTCTGATGTCGGATTTCAGGAGTTTGACCTAATCTGAGGGAAACTGTTGTGATGACCACCTGGTGGCATACTCTTCACAGGGCAGCAAAACGGTGAATCACTGTGTCTGGGTCCACGAGACAGGTGTAACGGTGGGTAAAGGAGCTCATGTTGAGCGCCAGTACTGAGGTCTGGTGTAACACACTGCACCTCCTGAGCCTGATTTACATCGTGGGATTACAACCAGATAGCCTCTCTGTTTAATGGCATTACTCCAGATTACATGACCAGATTACAAGACTGTGTGGCGGAAAACCATGAACACTGTATGGTTTACACGATAACTATCAGAGGGAGCAAGCTTTATGATCCACATGATGTGATTTCATGTATTGTTTCTGGGTATTATGTATTGAATTACTGTATTTGGGTTTGTAATCATCAATAAACCATACAGTAAAAATACAGATTCATCTTAAACAATAAAATAAAATATTTTTGGTTAAGGGGTCTTCCAGTGTTGTAAGATAATAACAACAAGGCTAATTAATCAAACATATCAGGTTCAAACTAATAAACATGTATGTACAATAGTGTACAAACAATAGACTCTTCTTTTAAAACTATTATTAGTTATAATTATATATTAATGTTTCATACTTCTTCTTGAAGGGCCTTTTCACCAAACGTCTTACTCTTATCTTCTTTTATCATCAATCATCAAAACTACGATATGAGCAAACTAGAAATATTGAAACCCTATATTTTATGTAAAAAACTTAACTGAAGTCAGTTAAAAGTATATAGAAAGGTATATAAATAAATATGTTTATTTGGGAAATGATCTAAAGATATCAAATCTAAACCTTAATAAGCAATATTTTTACATAATTAATACATTAATGAAGTTGTTTATGTAAGTTTGGTTTTAAAACGATCAATTTGTGCTTTCCGAATGTGTCAAAACAGAATAAACTGGAAGGTGGGCTCACGTAATCTCACAAAGCTACCTGTACAAAAATGCATCATATTAGGATCAATGGAACAAAGTAAAAGTTTTCAAACAAACATGAGAACCAATAGAGCCCCAAAACTGTCAAATTATCAGTGACCAAGTGAAGGTTAGGGTAAAATACTAGGGCCTCACTCCTCAGAGCGATTGCTTCTGGCATGGAATCAGATAGAAGGGAGAGTCATTTATATTTCCTGCACCACCTCACAAGCTGTGGAGGCAGGGAGCATTTAAATCTTGTCTAAGGTCAACAGGGAACTCAATGGCTTTGATAACAAGTATCCCATCTTTGATTCCACGCTCTCTGCGCCTCTGCAGAAATTCTGCCTTTGATGAGGGGTTGTGCAAGAAGGTTTTATGGTAAACAAGACAAGGTGGGAGATGGCGAATGACTGTGTTTAGGAGGCCGAGCTGACATGTGGAAGAAGTTGAGATAAGGGAAACAAAAGGCATACCAATGTCGCTCCACATCACATTAATGTCCCCACTCATGTCTCCGCTGTACACAGAAGCTGATGTTTTCCCATGAATTATTCAGATTTCAGTCCTGTGGAGGCGACTCGAGCAGCCGCACCACAAAGAAGCTCACCTACGGCTGAATGCTAAATAATGGACTAATAGATCAGTTTGTGCTTTCTTTTCTCTGAATGAGTCAAAACAGAATAAACTAGAAGGTGGGCTCACGTATCTGCTTTAAAAATCTCTCCAGGAACTTTAAGCTTCCTGTGGTTGGCAGACAAAGTCGCAGGAGGACATGTAGCCACGTCTGCGCCGACTCTGAGACGTCTGCGTAAACAAGCTAATCCTAGACACTTATCCACATCAGCCAGACACAAACAACCCCACAACAAAAGGGCTGCAAAGAGTACAAACATTGTCTGTCACTCAAGAGGAGATTGACGGGGGGGAGACGGGTCCTTTCATATCACCCAAACTCCCACTGAAATTGAGGTGAACACCTTTGATCTGCAGAGAGATGCGTGTAGTGATCCAGATCAGCTTTGTGACAGTGCTCTGGGTTTCCATAGAAACAGGCGCACCCTAAACACGCCAGACTTAAAACATCCTGAACCGCATCAACAGATGGTTTCTGGAGAGGCTGAAGGATGATGAAGTCTCACAATCTGGTATGCATCATTTCATCTGACGGAGGCCATATTGTCTTCTTAAAACCATCTGCAGTGAAAGTTAGATCCTTTATTTACAAAAAAAAAGCATTTATTTGATTGGATGAGAAAATACTCTCATCTGTCATGCCATGTATCACGAAATAACAATCTACACTGTCATTTTATTCCTGCACTCAGGTTTGCCTAATCATCACCTGTGACAGACATATTTTAAAATATTCTCACTTTATGTGTACTCATCAATTCTTTTTGTTCCCCTGGTGTGTCTGAGTGGGTAGAAATGTGGAAACTGGTGAGAGATGACTACCAGCAGAAACTGCAATTGTTAAAAAAGAGCAACCCCAGCTCTTTGAAGTCCAGCCCACTTCAGCTCGCACTGTAACACAAAAGACGTGACATTGGAATAAATGCAAAGGATTAGGGGTAAACTGATTTCCATACAATAGAGTACGATGAAAAAAACTCTCAAAATGACGCATGAGATGAAAGCTGTTTCCTCCAACACATTCAGGTAATAACGGTTCCTTTGTGTTCAAACAACCCAAAGATACTTACAGAACAAAGACAGCCGCACATAAAGAGGATTTCATAAAAGATAACCTTCCTTTCCTGCAGGCATCGAGACATAAATGGCTGAATCACAGAAATCATGGATCGATTCCAGGATAGGGCTACATTTTTGCCTCAGTCCCTGCACCATCGTTGTCCTCTGTTTCCCTGACTATATGTCTTTCTCTGTTTCTCTTTCTCTGTGTCAAATAGTTTATTAATTCATTATATACCAGATCTGAATTGATCCATTTTCTCACTAACAACTGCAAGACAACCCAAATCTCAGTGGTTCATTAATCTAGCCTCCCAATATATTTTGCTTTGGACTCAGGCTCACATTGCTGTTTTAATTCTTCCGTGGTCAATAATGAATTATGGTAGATCTGCCAACATTGTAAGTGAAATGACTAAACTGGCAGCTTACTGCTTTGCCACAATCAGCTATGATTTCTGGCTCATAGGAAACTTTTCAGTTTCATTTTTACTCACGTTGCTAAGCTTTCTTTTGAACCCAGTGACTCTATGTAAAGATTATGCCTCTCTGCGAGGGTGAGGCTGCGAAGAAGAGAAAAATGATAAACTGTCAGTTGAAATTCATTTTGCAATGCTGAGTACAAAGTGTGCTGTATAATTTATACATGTTAATATAAATAAACAAGGTAGGGTTTCTCTTGACGTAAACAGTGGAAAAGGGAGCTTACAGTAAAAGATGATAACAACACTTACAGTCCACAGTCTGCACTTATGCTCTTTGAGGCTGTAGGTATTTTTTTTTTCTTTGAACTGAATGCTAACATAAGCATGTTAACATGCTGATGTTTAGCTGGTATAATGTTTGCCATGTTCACCATTTTAGTTTAAGCATGTTAGCATGGATACGGTGCCGCCACAGTGGAAACTCTCAGTACTCCAATGAAATAACTGCCGTCCTTAAAGCCATGCTGCTAACAAAGCTATGAAGCCAGGTTTTCACTCTTCACAGTACAAAATGATAAAAACTAAACAGTAGACAGGGTCTGCAGATTGTTCCATTCCCACATTTTCAATCAGTACTGTAATCACTCAGTGTTCTCTGATCTACAGTTAACATCTGGGCCACAACGGATCAATCAGTTATTCTTTACTAAGGCCGTTGTTTGTACAGACGTACACAGGCCGAGCTTCTGAGGTGCTGTTGTGTTTGTGGTGACTGACCTGCGGAGTATTTGCTCTGCTCTGATCCACTCTCCCGGGGTGAGAGGAGGACTCAGACTTCAAATAAAAAGACAGTTGTGCATTTTTAGAGAATTACGGTGAGCAGTGTCTCCTCTGTCACGCCGTCATCAGGCCGCTATTGTTGCCACACTGACTCCTCGCCCAAAGTACCTAATGCAGTGCAACGTTCCACTACATCAATTCACAGCTTCCACACCCACTAAAATGCATTTGATTAGTCAACCCAGCACAGCAGCGGGGACATAAATAATTCATCTGTGAAAGTGACAAATGAGGCAATCAATTCTGGGACAGTATTCAAAGAGAAACTATTCAAATCCCTTCTAAATTAATTTTCTGCCTTTTAGTGGCCGTGGACTTTAAATTTTAATGCTGAATTCATCAGATGATGTTTTTACCTTCCACTTCCACAAACTAAACTACTTGGTGTCAGAAAATGTTTTCAAAAGATATAAATAGTGTACAAAACATCAAGGTTTCTTGACTGACAGTAGGCCTCGGAGAATTCTCTTTTCGTTCAGATTAGTAGTAAAAGTCTCACCACACCACTAGCAGCACTAAATACGGGACATCAGAGCCTCTTGGTGACTTGTCATGCCTTAACTGCACAGAGAACAGCAGGCGCTTTCACAAGGGAGACCAGACGTTAAAAGGAGGGCAGGACTAATTTTATATTCCATCTGAAAGCGGAAACACCACTCTCCATGAATGCAAAACCCTCTGGAGGAGGCGAGCTCCTCTCTGTGGTATGAGATCACACTTGACTTTGACCTCTGAGACTCGGAGAACAAAGAAATCTGATGCATAATCTGGCCACAATTATTTTGCCGTCTATTGAAGCCTGAGTGATGATAGGGAGCCTGAAAGCTCAATCCTGCAGCTCAGACAAGATTAATTACGTAGAGAGACTAGGGTTGGACTATCAGATCTGAATCCAGTATAAAACCCAGTTATTGAATATAAAACCTTTCAAATCTCTTCTTCTGTCTAATTAAGTTTAGTTTTCAACATTTACAAGTAAATGTTGGGTTAAAATAAGTACTTTGTTAAGATTAGGGGACATTTGTTGTCAAGGTTATAACCCCGTAGTTAAGGTTAGAGAGAAATTGCAGGGCAAACTTACTTTAGCACACCTTCTTTTTTATGATCTAATTGCTCCAAAAACTGGAGGTCTTGATTCAGATCTATTAAAATATCTGTATCAATATATAATATATGCAAAGAAAGTTTAACTCTGGAGAAGAATAGTCACTCTGCTGGTCTTGTTGAACTACAAAAACAAGCAGCCCCTCGTAGTTGTAGGGGTGTGTTACAAAGTGATGTTTCTTTTCCCTCATAAACGACTGAGTACAAAAAGACTGCGATAATAATTCTGGGGCAGGAATTTAACGTCAGCTCAATCCAATTTCCACACATTCACAACAGACCACGTGTACTTTAGGCGTTTTGTTGAAATTCTTCTTATTGTTTATGCGAGTAACTCGTGTTTTAGTTTACTACACACAAAAATGTTTCAAAAAACATCCACAATAGTTAAAAACATCCACGTTTATTCCGTTTCAAGAGTTAGTCAATTGCACTTCTATAATTAAGGCTACAGGAATATTCATACATAACAATTGGCGTGCATGGCATTTCCTCAGAGCTCTGACTAGACTTACAATCAACTCAGAAAGAGTAGTTGCGATATAACGTTGCGCTCGTATGTTTTTTTTTACTAACCATGTGACTTGCTCATGAACGTAGGCTGTTGTAGCCAATCAGTCACATAATCTAGATAAGGGAGTCACAGGTGAACAGCGGGAGGGAATTAGAAATGGAGGAAGCCGTGTTTAAGCAATTTCCCTTCAGGGATTATTAAAGTATTTCTGATTCTGATTCTGATCTGATTTGTCTGGGCTGGTTAGCGTTTTTGTTTATTACACAAGTATATGTTCGTTTTTTTTTTGCACCAACCACACGTTGGAAAGGACTTCCAATTCCCTTATGTGGCATTTTGTTGTTGTTCAGTTGCCACTACATAGGCTATCTATCATTTTGCAGCATTTATCTGAACTTTCCTTCAGGGCTTTTCTTAGCTTTAATGCCCTCCCTCTCGGCTCCACCTTTTCTCTTTCTCTCTTTCACCTGAGCTGCCCATTGATCCCAGAAGCCAACCCCAACAGAGACTCCCTGTGTGGGACAGAAAATCTCTCTTTTGGAATTGGCTGTAGCCTCCGAGTAAACACACATATCGCCATAGCAATTGTCAGTTACACACCGGCATCTCTGTTTTGTGCTCTTGACAGTTCAGTGCAACATCAACCATTTGACACTCCTTTAAAGAAAAAAACTGGAGAACATGTGAAGGCTGTGGGTGTACCGTCTGACACAAACAAGACCAACAGGCAGAGAAATCTGTCATCTTGACTGGTGTCTGAGCGCTTCACTTATCATTGAACTACCGACAAACTTATTTTTTTCCCCTTGTACAACTTCTTGGGGAGATAATTGGCACTCCAGCCATAGTTTAGGTTCCTATCCATCCATCATCTCCCAATGCTATATTCCCGACTAACAGAAAAAGCTCACTGCGGGCTAACAATCTCTCACTCCAGCATGCATAAGACTGAGCTGAAGTGAAAGCAATGGCCTTTTGCTGAATTACCTTCCCTTTAATCAATGACACTGTGTCGGAGAAAATATCTCCAGGAGAATGGCAGGGGGGGACTCTGTATCCATCATGGTGATGCTAATGGATGACCCAAATGCATCACGGTGTCAAGATTCATGAGACATTTATCAAAATGTAGAAGGTATATAAATAAAAGGACAAATGGTACCAAGAGTACAAGGATAAATTATTATCCAATCTGAAGCAGCGAAGAAGAAAGAGGAAAATATTTTATTACTTTGGATATATATATATATATTTTTTTTTTTACCTTGATCATTGCACAGAAGCAAGCATCCTGGATCCTGAGAATTAACAGGGAGAAAAAAACACTAACCAGTTCAACTGTTAGTTGTTCATAACACTGCTACAGTTGCAAAGGTTTTCATCGTGTTGGGAGGGTTGTTTCATTTCAGTTCAGAGATAAACATGCATTCAAGCTTGAGCTGAAGTCACAGTTACATCTGTGCTTTTCCTCACTTCATTGAAAAGTTTGAAATAAAAGATATGGATGAACATATAGAAGTATGCAGGTATGACAGAGGCAGAGGAGTAATCGGTAACTACACAACACCTGATTAAGGCAAACATGGGTCAGTTTCTGTTGATACATTCACGACTGCAGGATTTTAGAAATGCTGAGGTTCCCCTCGATCCTTGTTGTTTGGGATTTTACATGATCAATTTAGTCTTCAAGTCGATTTTATGTAAATATTATTTCCCAACATGACAGCTTAATTTGTATTGGCACTCTAATTCTGGCTCATATGAATTTATGGTTTTTTGTAAGCCCACGTGAGTTGGGCCGTATGCATGACATAATAATAAAATCTTATTTAATTCATCTTATTCATTCATTCATCGTCTGTTGGCTAAGGGCATAGTAACCAAAAAGTCACTGACAACAACCCTAAACCAGTCATTTTGAGCTTATTGAGCCTCACCAGGTCACACTGAGCAATCAGTAGTCCGTCTGTGTGAGACAGCTTTGCTTCTGCAAACCTTGAAAAAATGTCTGAGGTAGAAATAAGTGGGGAAATTACTCTTGTAATACTTACTGACTTCAGTAATTAGTTATCTATCCCAGTTCAATGATATCTCTCCTCTGTTTGTAGTTAACCTCTAAAAATGATCTTGAGCAGAGGGACAAGCACGCACTACAGTTGAGTGACCTTTCCCTTTGACCTCGTTGAGAGGACAGAGGCTGTACCTGAGCATCCATGAGCAGGTGTCTCATCAGAGTCATGGACTTCCTCAAGGTGTCCCTCTCTCCCGGCATGAAGGCCTCGTCCTCTTCAGCCAGGCTATGAGGTCTGGTCACCGTGAACTGAGCAATCTGGTCATTCAGGCTGTTGAGAGACTGGACCGCTGCGAAGGAGCCAAAAGAGAGTTGGGTCAGTGCAACCAAAAGTACTTTCTTTGCAAAAGTACAACCACGTGGAAACACATGCTAAGATACAGAAACATAAGTATTCATGACATTCATGTCTTTGCTTTCCTCTGCTGTCATGTAGGCCACTGAGCTCTAAAGTTGGTTTCCTCTCTCTCTATTGGGATTTTCTGGATCAGGCTTGTGTGATTTCCTTCATCCACGGCCATAGGGGAGCGCGTTCCATTGTTCCCCTCTACAGAATAATCCCTCTTTTGGGCAAGAAGGGCATCATTAGGCTAAATCAATTACCAAGACACATAAACTCACATCCATTATATAATCCATTTTTTATGGAGACGACCCCAGTAATAATGTCTATTCTGTTAAGGCAGAGGATGTATCAACACACTATGAGGTTCAGAAATGTATTTTTCTTAGAATGTCTCAGTGGCCTCCATTAAGCTCTCTGGTCAGAGCCTGTGAGTGGGAATATAAAAATGTATATGGTAACTAACATACAGCTTATAGTTATTAACATGATCAATTATTTGGGGGGGTTTTCAATTAAAAGCTAGCAGCAGCCTGCCAGTGTTACTCAACTCAACACTGACGTTTATCTTAAATTGTATTTACAAGTTTGTGATTGATTTATTTATTGATTACCTGATAGAAACCTTTATTTATACAGGGGAAACTCATCGAGAGCATGTGCACTTGTGCATAAATGTTACACACAAATAATAAGCGTGACAAGTTGCATGCAGTTACGTGATAAAAATCAAGTCGAGTCAAATAAATGATTAAAAAAAGACAACGATTTTTAGTAAAGCATCCACATTGAACTGGTGGTCATGTTTCAATCATTGAGGCAAACTGTGAGACACTTAGCGTGCCAAGTTTTCAAAGATACCAAATATGGGGAGACTTAAATATAGCATTAAATGATGAAGACATCTAGAATATTTATGTTTGATAGAAGAGTGCAGCCATGAAAAACATCTTATAGCTTCAATGAAGATTTGGAACAAGCAGATATAGAATCTATATGATACTGCCAGTCGGACAGAGTTTGTTCTTTTCAGTCTTTATAGTGAAAACCCCAAATTTAATTTAATTATAATAAAATGTAATTACATTTTCTGTCAATCAATTGAAGCATGTTTGAAGGAGGTCAGGACACTAGCTCCAATTCAGTATCACTCTTTGTCTCTCTCGCTCTCTCTCTGTCTCACACACACACACACACACACACACAAGAGACCAGGCTAAGAGGCCAATTTGGGGCGAGAGTGACGACTGTCTCACTGACGACAACCAAGGTCGGCTTTTCGGCAGAATGATCAAAGATTTATGGCCACACACCTTCCAGCCTTGTCTTGAACTGCAGGAGCATGGCAAAAAGAGGCATGTTTACGAGCACACAGCAGCCCTGCAGGCAGTGCGGCGTACATCAAATCAGAGCACTGTGGGTGGGCGGAAGGGGGGAAATAAAATGTTTACGACAGAGGTTGACGATTGGATTCTAATTTCACGTTCAACATTTACAAGGTGTACCTCTCTGCCCCAAACACGGCTGAACTCGTCTCGTAATGGCACACTGCTGCTGAAAATGACATGCTGTCAAACCCGGAGAGCAGACACACCTCCTTCTCCTCCACTTTCAATTTTTATTCAATGAATTCTGTCACACACGGTGATACATGATGGATGAGACAGGTGGCTTTCTATAAAGGCATTGTTGCTCTGACCTCCCTGAATATGTCAACACACCATATCACAATCAGAATGCCACAGCTTCCGGCCAAAGCCTTAAAATTCAAAGCATCAGAAAGATATGACGGACACAACGTGTCGAAATTTGAATTTGTTGAACCATTTGTAATAACTGATTGTTTCTCACTTGTTAAATTACAGCAATGGTTGAAACTCTTCTCCAGGCTGCAGACATCGCTGATCAACTTTGACAGCTGTGAAGGTGTACATCTGCAAGTCTCCACCACCACCTGCACTTTTAATATTCTTCTGGTTGGACCAAACCAGATGAGGCAGCAGCATGGAGATGATTGCACACCCTGGTCCTCTGCTGAGAATATCTAAGTGAGGAAACGTCAAGCCATGTTTTCACTTCGCCAATCAGATACAATAGCGAGTCTTAGAGTCAAAATGGCCTGGAGAAAGCTGACCATTTGTGAACTCAAGCATTTAAATAATACAGAGAAGACGTCAGGAGAGGAATCTTGATGAGAAAAAATAAGTGAGATTTAGAAATATACATTTTGAAAGTGTGTCAAAAGTTCTCCACTCTTTTTTCACTATTTCTTCACACAAATGCAGTAGAAACATGTAAGAAATAAAACTGTAATACAGCATATTTATATGTAAAATGATTTTATCCCAACTTTTTAAGGGCCTGTAAATCACTGAAAATATTAATAATTCAACATTTAAAAAGTGCCTTTCAAAAAATGTGTTGTTGTCTACAGACATAAAGAAATACTGTGCGAAAGCCCCACACCAGCACACCAACTGGTTTTCTCATCTTGTCTCTCCATGATATATGAATAAAGTCATGTTCCTATAAATAAAAAAGTGTGTGCTCAGTGTGTTCACCGATGAATATGCAGACTCCCGATTTATGTGTATGATGGTATGAGATGTCTCAGACACTGAGTCTTTCATTTACGTTGTGATTAAATCCTTTATTCTAAAATGTACATACACAGGATCCCCACATCAACGGTATTTCTTCACATCTGTATTTTTTTATGTAAAATGTACAATAATTTAAATCAGAGGGATATTGTATTTTTTGTGAAGCACCCTCCCACACACAGGTGGCTCAGTGCTGCTGGTGACTGTGAGATGTGGACAGCTCATTACAATCTTTGTAGCCACCCACAGGAGCAAAACAACATCAACAAAGAACTCTAATGAGGCATGTTGGTGTTTTGTCAGCCTGTACAGTCCTTGTGAAAGGAGAATATAATGTGCACATGAAAAAAAAACAGCTCACTCATAAAATTAAATTCCTCCTCCGGGAAAAATATCCATTTCAGCTTCTGTATATGATGGTTGTTAATTTGTGAAATCACACAAAATATGATGAAGGGAGGGTTTTAATGCAGATGTGCGGAATACAGTAAAATATATTCAAATGAGTTCAGTCAGCTGTACCACTGGGAAGTGTGATGAGAAAAATATTTAAATGACTCACTCGCTTTGGGGGCTGACGGTAACAGTCACAGAGTCACAGATGCCAAACAGCTTCTGCCAAGGCAATTTGAGGAAGCTCCAAGAACTTCACTCTTCGGATTAAAGGATGTGGGGAGTCTGAGAGAATCTGAGGCAATCCCAAGAGAGAGAGGTCGTCTATATTTCAATTACACTGATGCCAGATAAATACCCAACACAATCTTATTGGGGGACAAAAGCCTGTATTGAACCTAAGCCAGGGTTATAACTCCATCTCACACACTTACTCTGGATGGAGGCTAGCTATGTTCATTTTGAGGCTTTTGAAAACATGCCACAGTAAAGCTATCTGCAAGTTTGTTCAAATGCAGGGATTTGGACAGATCAATTATAGCTCAGCAAAGTTTGCTTTGCATAGAAATAACTGAATCCCTCTCTGTATCTGACAGCATCTACACAAGCCTGTAATTTAGTTGTCTGCTTCATTGTTCTGCATCCTTATCTGCAGGAGGGTCCAATTCACCCACTGATAGTCTGCGCATTGCAATTCCCCAGAGAAATTGGACCCTTTTCCCCAAAAGAATACTCCAAGAACATCTCAGGATTCAGAGTCTCTGAAATTTAGACCGACCAGAAAGGGGTTTATTTTGCGGAATTTGGCGAAAAACGTAAGTCTAGTGTGTTGCAAGCATGTTACAGCATGTTCCACAAATTATTTTTAGCTTTATGTCTGGCATACACCTTCCATAAATGCTAAATACTTTACATTTTACTCCAATGTCACGCTTCCCCACTTCCTCAAAAACGCATTTGATCCTTTCCCTCTGGCTAGTGTTTGCTAATTTATGATGCAGAGCAGATGGAGGTTTTCGTGTTTGCAGAGCTTTGTCTGCCTTTATGGGCAAAGCTGGGAGTATGTGAACATGGACTGCATAATTGCGACAGTGGATTTAAGAGATCGACCTCCGTGGAAACGTACTACATTGGTTGTGAGTTACTTTGTGTCGCTCTGTTCCCCCAGAACTGAAGCACTGAAAAATCAGAGAATCTGCCCAAAACAAACAGGCAGACAGGAGCTGAGGCCGACTGCCAGCTGTCTCTTCTCTGCCCACAGCGAGCGAGGGGATCCCTCGAGTTGGGCATTTCATTCTCATTTCCACAGTTCCCACGACGCAACAGGCATGTTTTGGCTTGTTTAGACACTAAACTGTATCTGATCTGATCAAATTCAGCCACTTCCGGAGATAAATTTTATTTACTTTTATTTAACCAGGAATAAAAGACTTATTGAGATTAAAAATCTCTTTTTCAAGAGTGTCCTGGCTAAGACAGGCAGCAGCACAAATAATATGATTACAAACACAAAACTAACATAAAATAAGAACAAAGTACAAAATTATAAGATAAAATCTTTCCTTAACATTTAAAACATCTACAGCTGGAAGTAACTTCATTCAGGTAATTTAAAGTGATTTTCAATGCATCCAATGAGAGCAGCTCCTTAAGATTCAGGTGACTTTGCAGCTGGTTCCAAGCCGAGGGAGCCGCATACTGAAATGCCTTTTTTCCTAGTTCAGTGCGCACTTTGGGGACAGCTAAACGAAATAAGTCCTGAGGGCGAAGACAATAACTTCCCATGCTTTGTTGTAAGATGTAGGCTTGTAGGTAGGAGGGAAGCAGTCCAAGAACAGCCTTATAAATAAAAGTATGCCAATGATTAAGTCTACGGGTTGACAAGGCAGACCATCTAACACGAGCATACAAGGAACAATGGTAAGTAAGCGCCTTGAGATTTGTGATAAATCTCAGCGTTCCATGATATACAGTAGGCTATCCAGCATGTGTAGGCATTGTAAGGATGCATGCATATATATAATGTCACTGAGTCCAGAACAGACATGAAGGTAACATCAACAAGTCTCTTTTTAGCCTCAAAGGAAAAGCAAGACTTCAACTGTAGTTTTTTTTACCATTCGCTGAATATGAGGCTTAAACGAAAGTGAATCATCAATTATAATCCCAAGATACTTGTATTAGGATACAGATTCAATGTGAGAGCCCTGAAAAGTTGTGATAGATGGAAGGTTAACCGGCTTCAATTTTGCATTTGAAAACATTAGGAATTTTGTTTTGTCAGCATTCAATACAAGTTTTAAATCACACAAGGTGAGTTGTACAATGTTAAAAGTAGGTTGTAGCTGACAAACAGCCTGGTTTGGTGTAGACGCAGAGCAAAACATCACAGTATCATTGGCATAAAAGTGGAAATTTACATTAGAAGTATTTTGATTGAGATCGTTGATATATATAGTGAATAATAGTGGTCCCAAGACTGATCCCTGGGGCACGCACTTGGATACACCAAGGGAGCTAGCAGTAATAAAATTAGTAAATCAAAAGTTAAACTGGTCTGGTTAAAATAGTGTCATGCTAGCAGCTGTGTGAGGTTGTATTTAAGCACAGCAGTGCTTTGAGCAAAATGATAACATTTACAAAGACATGTTTGTCAATGTTCACTACTTATTTTAGAATTTTAGCATGCTAATATTAGCTATTTAGCACCAACCACACTGTATACACAGTATACTGTACACAACATATTCATAATTTGCATTATATTTGAATATATAAATATAACAACAGTAGGTTCTAAGGATAGTAAATAAAATTTAATTTAAAATATAAACACTTTAATTTATATTTAAAGCCAAAAGTTATTCACCTCAGTTTGTAACACAGTTTCAAGTCATGAAGTAGTTTTTTTTCGAGATACAGTTGCAAACTAAATTAGCTTATTTGCCCTCAAACTGGTTCTTAATTGTTTTGTGTGCTATTCAGCTCATGTGAAAGCTCAGAAAGGTACGACAGTAGAGACCTTGAGGGCAGCCTGGAGGAAAACATCTTCACAATGAGGCCTGCAAGGCAAGAAAAGTTTCAGCTCTCCCTGCAGATTCTCCACACTGCAGTCTCACCAGGAAACACCAAATCAAAGTTTTAAATGGGACAATAACAATAAAACCTTACTCACATGTTCATAGTATTTTTCTCATACATTCCAGGCCTTTGTGGACCAAATAAAGGATTCAATTAACCTTGATGTTACAAATCTGTTGACATATAAACACACAGTAATTTACTCAGGTGATCTTACATCTCTGGCCATTTAAGTATAGAATGTTTTTAAACCACCACAGGATACTGTGTAATATGTAGCCTGTTAAGATTGCCAGCATAAGCTTGTTGGCAATAAATGAAAATATAAGACAGAGGATAGAGATAGAGAGCTCCTCTCTAAAATGTTATGGTGTACTATATTGCCAAACACCTCAAATTACACCCGTATGGGATTGTTTAATATCTCGTTTTAAAACGTGGGCATTAATCTTTTGCTATAACACTTCTGTGAAAACTTCCCCCATGATTTTGAAGCTTCACTGCAGAGATTCTCAACAACAACAAAACACACCCAAAAAACAAACAATACATAACACCATGCGTAAAAGACTTCCCCTTTAAGATTTTCATTATTTGGAACTACGGGTCCTACCCCAAACCATGAAAAACAACTCCAAATCTAAAGTATGTAAGCATGCAGACAGGGTTACTTTTGGCCATATGGTAAAGACCAGCGTTGCCAATCTTCTCACTTGAATCTCAAATCCTTATATTATGATGCAATTTGTGATTTGCATATCTGAAAATACCAGCCACTGGCTAACACATCAAACATTTCTCTCAACTCGGGACATTAATCCTGAAGGTTTTGCTCGCAATAGTCTGCAAAATATCTTTTAAGATATCTTTGCACATCTTGCGCATCTCTAATGTAGAAATGTACGATACATAGCTTAAATTTCCGCTTGACCTGTTCAAGAAAGGTCGTAGCTGAGGTAAAAGATCCTTTAAGGACGGAGAGAGCCGCATCTCACCGTGTCAACCAGCTCTGCATTACAGCATGAAGCTCCAGTGTGGAGGCAGAAAACTGCAGGAGGGATTTAATTTTGCCCACAGCAACATTGCCACCACCTGGTCGCTTTGATACATGCTGCAACCGCATGAAATAAAAATGTACCTCTCTCAACTGTCTGCCTGACTGTGGCCTGAACAGCAAGTGAAGCTATGACAAAGACGTGTGTACATAAACATGTTCGATCCTTCAAAACATCCGCCACTGCCTCCACTGAGTGACGTCATATAACACATTTAAAAGGCAAATTGAGATAAAAAATGTATTATAGCCACTAAATAAAAAAATCCAGTTTCATTCATATTAACCTTTCATCTATATAACAACTCCACTGATTGCCCTTTCAACAATAAGAATGCAATTATCTCCAAAGAATAACAAGATTTATCACAAGAAAAAAGGTCATTTCTGAACTCTCCAAACCTGTTAGTGATGTATAATTAAAATAGGTGTTTAACAGTCCAGAGAAAGCCCGGGTAAAGTGCCCTCTACTGATTTTGCATTACTTTGATCAGTGTGCCACCTAGTGAGAAGTACAAGAGATCAGCACAGAGCAATCCATGTTTCTCTTTCTTCCTTTGAGTCAAAGACTTTAGATAAACAAATCTAAGGGATAAAGCTGAACCATCGGCTGAACATAAAAGCCTCCGATGGCACTTTGATAATCTGCCTGAGGCCTTCTCTTCAACACCTAATGAAACCACTTGGAGAGAATTGTGACTCTCGCTAAAATGCCTTCACTCAGCCAAGACACACACACACAGGTTGTTAATTCACAGATAAGAAGCAGCTCTCCTTTATATCCTGCGTAATAGTGTGTGTAATGGCAAAACAGGCAAGTAACTGTCGGTTTTTACAAAAGGTAATGGGTCGTGAGACAAACTTATTGAATGATTTTAACTGATTCTCGGAGCTAAATGTTAATTGATGTTAGCATAATTTCTATGTCTTTTCTAAGAGCTTAATTCAGTTACAGAGCAGGAGCAGGTAAAAGCAGCACAGAAAGCAGCAAAATCAAATTAAAGAAACAGATCCACCCTCGGGTCTTTTTACGTAAGAATCCTTTGTTGTTGTTCACTGCACTCTAGGAGTCACTGTGTTTTAATTTATTTCACTGGTGTACCCACTTTACTGCAACTTTAAATATTCCCATCGAAATCCCTTTTATAAGAATGGGCATGAACATGTCGCACTGAGCTGTGGTTAATACGTGTAGCTGGAGAAAAATACCATCAGTGAAGAAGAGAAAAACAAAAGCTTTCTTTAAATAAAACAAGTCACTGAATTTGCATTGCGTCCTTTTAAGACTATTGTTGGAGAAACTGATACCTTTTCCTCTTGTACAACGAACCTCAGCTCTAGCAGATAGCAAAAAAAAAAGTTACTGCTAGTTTGTTGCAGTTGTGCTGCAAATATCTCAACACAATGTCACTATGTCGACATTTGGCTGGTTATTCACGGGAATACGAAATGTATGGCATAAAATGGACCCAGGAAGGGAAGGTGCATCATTAATAGATGTGTTCGGCAGCAACCGCAGCATGGAAATGAGCTTAAGGAGTAACTTTGAAGATACAACTGGCAGAAAAGAAGAAATCTCTCTGCATCAGCTGAGATGAGGAGCGGGAATAAGGATTTTTTTTTCACAGAGTCAAGGTAAACAGCGCTTGTTAGAGCAGACCTGTGTGAGCTCAAACATGACATTTCAAAATCCAGAGGCTGCACGCTGGAGTGCCTTTTGAGAACCGGGGCTCCAAGCGGCACCGGTGACAAGGCTGCAGCCAATTAGGACTGTTTGTGAGCAAGTGCCTGTGCCTGTCTTTCAGGGCGGATGAAAGTGGGTCAGAGCTGCAGCGTATCTTTGTACAGGAGCACAATGGCAGGTAGCACACAACTCACACAACAAATTTGAAATGAGACAGATGGAGATTTAATAACTGAACTTCAAATTGTCTCTAATATGGGGTGACGGTTCTGAATCCATTACCATCATCAGCCACTTTGATGCTCAGAATTCAATTTCAGAGCAGGTTTCTAAAAGTAGATGAGCCACTCAGAGTTCCGATGGCGGGTATTACTACTATCATTCAATAACATGTTTCTGTGCAGGTAAACAACTCTGTGAGTTCAAAGACACGTCAACTCAACATATTAGCAAGTTCGACGCTCCTGTGCGGAGAAAACTCTTGCCGCCATATTTCGTGGGCTTTTTCCACTTCCTTCTCACATCAAACACTGCAGACTGTGCTGGAGAGGAGAGAGCTGAGCGCTGCTTAATGATGCTGAGCATGTCTCTCCAAGTGCACATCTATGGAGGACAGCTCCGACCAAGATGACATCACAGATGTGATGCGAAAACCACTTGACATAATTGCTGGTGTGATGCGGTTGAGAACCGGGACAGAGCCTGTGCCTCTGATCTATAGTCTGTGTTCAAGATCTCAGAACTGTCCACCCGTTTGGTACAGCTCACACACAAGGGGGTAGAAAAAATTGGACTTTTACTTTACTTTTACTAAATCAGTGGAGCAAACTGTGCTACAAAGGTCAGTTGTGTTAGCTTACATTCATTTTTCTGTATGTGTCAAACCCTTTGATACGCATCCTTGTTGGTCAGTTTGAACTTATGACTCATGATGATGTCTTTGTTTTGAATACACAGTTGTGTATTTCTAGACCGTTGTCCCTTTGGCATATGAGATCATTTCAGCCAGGATAAATTAATTGAAAGATGGGCATTAAAAGTTATTAGGAATTATATTTTAGAGCTGAAACAATTAATCAACTTATGAGTTAGTCCTCTGACAGAAAATGTATCAAATCTTTTAAGCAAATATTGCCAAATATTGATTCTGAATGAATGAACTTATGCTGGGCTTTATTTTTGGGGACTCATGCACCAGCAATTTGAGAACAGATGAAGCTTAGTTAGTTATGTATCTTCTAAAGTCTCACTTAACAATATGTTACCTACCAGGCCTAATTCTAATTAAACAAGTCATTTTCTATCAAATGTTTATCTTATTTCTTTTACCCACAATGTAAAGTCTTCCTCCACTGGCAATATTTTGCTTTACTTCTGCTGGGTGGCCCATGTAGACTGGCTTTGTTAACATTATATAAAAATTTTTAAAAAAGTCAAATTACCCAGTCCTAAGTCTTTATTGTACTTAATATACCCAGTAATGAGGGAGGCCTTTGTTTTTGCACTAAAGAGTGTGTTTAAGTTAGCAAGTGGAAGACGTCTCTATCCTGGGATTGTATTCTAGTGGCTAAAAGGGGAAAGGTGAAGAGCAGTAATGCTGTGCCCAACAGGTGCTGCAGTGCATGGGGAGGGGAGTCGTAGTTATGTGTGTACGTATTGCCATTCACACCAGTGATTCTAAATGCTTTGCATCAGTGTGAGCTCAAAGAAGCATCCTCATAGCGCTGCAGACTTAAGTAGAATTCCCCAGAGAGATTAATAAGAGCATTACGTGTTTGGCATTGGACCTCAGTAAGGCATTGGCTCTGGTGAGTTCGGTGTCAGTAACAAATCCTTGAAGAAAACTAGCAGCTAATGTAAAGTAATATGACAAACTAGTGACTCTATACCCGCTTTAAGACGTATTACCAAGGGGCATGAGTACAAAGCAGGGATTGAGCCTGATATCGCTGTGGTGGCTGGCTGTTTGTTTCACACACGTGGACATAAAGAGACTCATTTCACGACCTCCTTGTAACCTCCTTCCCACAGAATGATAGCGTCTCTTCAGTGTATTCCACAATGAGCCTTTTCTTATGAAGAGTTGTTTATCATGAGCTCTGGCTGATTCAATGCTCTTGTGATCTAGCGACTCATCTTGATCTAGCGAAACTCTTGGCATTAAGTATATTCCTCCCTTTGTGGTATAAACTGGTAGCAAAGCAAACGTACAGTCGAGCTTCTCAACTCGCGAGCATTACGGATTTACAGTGCGTGGGTTCAAACACAGCTCTGCTCATTAGCTTTTACACTCAAATCATCACTGAACTTTATGTACTGGAGTAAAAAGTGCACTGCTCTTTCTTAGCTATAATTTATAGAGATAACATGTAAGAACCACACACATAACGGGTCTATACTTCTAAAGAGAGACATTTTAATGCAAACAAATGGCACAGTTTGATCTAAAAATAAATGCTTCTATTTTCTGGTCACAAGCAGGGAGTCAATCCAACTGAAGCTCTCGATCTCTCATTGTAATACTGACGTACACACAGTGTGCACTGTCACTCCCATCCATGCGTGGCGTGCCCTGCATGTTAAAGAGAAGCACCCGGGAGAATAGCCTATATTTCATCACCAAGGGAGCGTCTGCACTAACTACTGATGCAAATTTATACAGACTCAGAGCACGCCAGATTCTCCTTAGGATTGCTTTCTGCATCACAGTGCTATAGTGCAGAGAGTGATGAGAAGTGGAATGTCTGATGGAATAGGATAGTATTTACAGTCACGCTGAGCTGTATAACAAGGCTTAAACATTTTTCAGCTCAGGTACTTTATGTCAGCTGAAGTAAGGTGACAGTTTTGCAGATTTGCAGACTTTAAAATGTATTTTCTCCGAATGCTAAGTTCTCTATAAGTTTTTAATTTGTGTGTTGACTGTTATCTTGTCCCAGCCTACCTCTCCTCCTCTCTCTGTTTTTGTCTGATCTGTGGTGTATTGTAAGATGAACACTGTCTGCAGAGGGCTGAACAGTGTAACTGGGGGGGGTTATGGTGGGCAGAGAGAAGGAAAAAGAGGCCAGGAGCTCTGGGCATGGTGAGGCAGATACGCAGAGTCAGCAGACAATCAGGCAGAGGGTTCAATGATGCAGAAAACACGGCAGGGATGTGAGCAGCACACCAGAAGCTGCTCTCAAGGTGTAAGAATATTTTAAGAACATTTTTCATTGGAGCGGCTCTGAGTGGGTTTAGTTTTTCTGTCCTGCACATAAGACAAGAATTTGTTGGTTTTTACTCTTAAATATTCACTAAAATGTACACTATACTTACTTAACGTACACCACCCATTCACACAATTACAGAAAACCCATAAATACACACACACACACACACACGCACACACACACATAATCATATAGACGCCAAGATGAGCAGGATTAGCCCCCTTGTGAAAGCTGCTGTTGTTCATACCTTAAACTCTCTCCTGGCAGCTTGACGTGCACACAGCAGATTGGGCAGTGACAAATTTAGCTGCTTTAAAGTGGTGGAGATGAGTGACTATTAAATCCTGGAGATGTCTTTGCTGAGCACTCTGTATTCAGCTTATGTGCATCCACTTAAAATGTTGCAATAACCTCACTTTTCTATCTGTGTGTGTGTCAAAAGACAGAGAGAGAAAGAGAGAGACGGTTCTTAGCGCAAGAAATTACTACAATCCTGTGAAACAATGCTGCAAACTATGAAATGCCATAGAAACAGCAAAGCACTTCCTCTTCAATAAATCCAGGAGATATAATAAAACGCATTGAGTTTGGTGGTGTGCTGCTGCTGCAGCAACAAATTGCTTTTTGTGGGACAGGGAGGGATGCAGCAAGAGTCAAGTCCAAATTAGTTTTACAAAACCGAGTGGATTACGTTGTGAGCCCTGTTCAGAAATACAAAACATAAATAAATACGGCGTGGTGAGATTGAAAGTGCAGTCTTCACATTGGAAAAAACAGACAAGCTCCATTTGCTGAGAAAGATCATGCGATTAAGTTCTGGCACAGCTACTAAGTGGACCTTGTGGGACTCTGCATCAAATTATTCATTTGTCAAATGTTTTGGTTTGTGACAAAGTAACCAGCCAAACTAATAACATTCCCATCGGTTTATATTTAGTGCTAATTAGCTAATGTTAGCATGCAAACATACTCAACTAAGGTGGTGAACATGAGTAAATATAATTCCCACTAAACATGTTAGCATTGTAATTGTAAGCATGTTAGCATCCTGATATTAGCATTTAGCTACAGCCTCACAGTGCTGCTAGCATGGCTTCAGAACAATGGCTTCTTGACTTCTCCTATCAAACCTGTTTCACTTTGGTATCTGTTTTTTTATTATTCTGTGCAGAATAATAAAATAGGGGCGTCCCCATGACATAGTGGTCTAAGACGTGTATCATGAAGTCCAGTCCAGTTAGTGGTCACCCACATGCTCCCTCCCCATGTGTCCTGTCTATCTCTACTCGCTGATTAAATACCTAAAAGAGAATTGAAAACCAAATTTAAAACATTTATCAAAGAAAGGACGTGGTCGCAGTCCAGTTTTGGGAGTTGCTGCTTTATACCTTAACACCCACAGTCAGAGTCTGTTAGAAGCTCCATCATGCAGCACATGTTGTGTCATACTAATTAAGCCAAGAAACTGCTCAGGAGCATCTCCAGTCAGTGAAGAGACTCCCGTCAGTCAAGGAGGAGATGTTGATCTCCTGCCAAAGAGCTTTCGAAGTGAACTCCCATCGGTTAATTGACCACCCTGAGGGGAAAGTGTGCTAATGAAGACACATGTGATCGCCTGTCATGAGGAACTGAAAGGAGCATATGCAACTAAATGCATTTAAATTATACATAACAACTCAATAAAATGTAGCACACTGCCATACAGTACATTAAACACAGCTCGTTTATTTTATTTGACCAATAATTTACCTTAAACTGAAACCAGATATTTACAGCAGCAATTATGCAACTAGTAAACTGGCCCGAAGCTGTCGCTGTGAGTCGGGATGTAATGACTGATGGACACGCGAGGTCCGCCACTCTTAGCTCTACTGGGGTTCTTAAATCCAATATGGGGATTAGAGGAGAGAGGGTGATCTAAATTAGGCCTGTATCTACTCTGACCGAGTGATTTTCAGTGCTGCTGGGGATACCCAGGGACTAGGACCAATAATGTAAATGAGAATATATAAACCAGAATGAGGGGTGTATTAGGCCAATTCAGCAGTGGCCACAGATATTATTTGCATATTTAATATATCTGATTGGGCTTTGTTTTATCAAGAGAAGCTGGAGAAGGGTTTATTATATCTGGCATAAATTCTGTTAGCTCTTATGGGATTAGTTTCAGTACACACCTACACTGAAAATGACTTAATTAAAGAAGCACTTTAAGGAGCCTTTCTCTCTCTGAATTATATTACTATTAGGTTGAATGGCCGGTAGCCCTGGAGTCTAATAGGGACGAGAGCGTTGGCTATAAGCCAGCACCTTGACCTCCCCGAGCAGAGACATGACGATGGCTCTACACATGAGGGAGAAACAAGATATTCACAGTTACAGTCCTATGTGGACCTCCTGGACTACACTGCGGACAACCTTACACCGGGCCTATCCTCACATCACTTTGGTCCAGTGGAGCAGAAAGGTGACTGAAAGCGCTGCACTGCCACAGCACGGTCATTCGGGCAAGAAGGAGCCGAGCCGAGCCTGAGCTTGCAGGGGTTTCTGCAAATGCTGTGATAATGCACACGAGGCATTTTTTTTCCTCCCCAAGTAGCCGTGAACCCTTGTGAACTTTTTGCCGCCGCGAGCAGTTTAAGGGGCAAAAAGTTGGACAAAATGTTGGTCGAATTGAAAGCAAAGATAAAGAGGAGGGAATTAGACCAGCGATGAGGAGGCAATACAAAGACAGTCAAAATGTAATATATAATACATGTAGTTCTCAGAAACAGCGGTTTCACCATTTGCTCTGGGCAAAATTATAGTCATAGCGAAGATGCACAAATGAAAAGATGCTGTTAGGACGAGAGGACACTCTTGAAACAGTTTTGCTTAATATATGTTGTCCATGTAAGCATTAGACGGAGCACTTCACACTTGTATTGCTCTGCACTCAAGGAAGACGACGTTTTATCTCTGAAAGACTGCAAATTACCGAACACATCTATAATTTGAAGTTGCTGCTGCACTTGTGTACTAACAGCTCTTGTTCTTCTCATCGTGTCAGTCACTCAGCATAAAACCCAATTTCAGTTCAATACATCAAACCACAACAGCAGCCTAACTGGAACTGTGATTTGCATATCTGTTGGATTTGCCCCTCTTGCTTGTGCATCCACTCTGACAACTAACCCGTTCAGTGTGAAACAATCAAACAGAATTCGCATGAGGCAGATAGTGTATACACATCGCACTGACACTTTCATAAGGCCCTTCACGATAAAACAAACTGACGCAGCGGACTGAATGAAAACAATACGACAATTTTAGAAATGAGTTAACAGGAATAGACAGCTCTTTGAAACTTAATATAATTTAGGAATGTATTTTTAGGTTTCACTTCATCAGTAAATACTATACACCAGCGGTAACTAACCTAGGGTCTCGCAAGTGAGAGGGTTAATGAGCGAAGAAATAAGAGAGGGAAAAAAACACATTTCTGCCATACAGATTATCTTCAAATACACAAATTATGTTCGGACTTCTCTTTCTTTCTTTCTTTTCTTTTTTTCCTGTAGTGGAAACAAAAACAGCTGTCGGTGTAATGCAATACAGTTCAACAGTTGAATCGACACTTCTCTAAAGCTGTTTTAACAAGAACTGAACATTATAACCTTTATTAAAGGTAGGATTTCTTGCAGGACTGTTGCATCACACTGCATTAGGTTTAGGTTGGTGTACCTAATAAACTGGCAACTGAGTGTATATTGTATTTAAAGGGGTAGTCTTACTTCACACTGTTAATAATCTAATTATTCTCTTATCTCTATGTATTTTCATAAAACAAAAATTTACATCACATTTTTATGTTGAGGCTACACTGGTTCAGCTGTCAGCCATGATGCGACACGACTCTTCAGCGCTGCCACACCCTGGTCTTGTTTGACCTCCCTTTTATACAGTGGTACCCTTCAGACAAACTGACCCCGCCACACATACAGTACAGTACTGCGAACAATGCCTGCACACAGATTAACACAGGCCAGTATATGAGGAAAATATTCTGCAGACATTTGAATACTTATAGCTTGCATTATATGTTTGGCCTTTCTGGTGTTTGTGTTTTGTGTACATATAATTTGCACATAAACCCTGAGAGGGTCGCCTTCTCTGCTCGCCACAAAAACATGAACCCAGAGAGACACACAGCACGTCAACAGCACTACAAAACCACTCATTCAGTAAAGATGCTTCCAGCTTTCTGCCGGTCTTAAGCAGAATATTCATCAGGGCCCTGCAACCCTCTAATAGTTATATGCTCTTATCAGCACGGTATAAAGCCCACAGATACATTCAAACAAAGTGCATAATTTAAAAAAGGGTGCTCTTGTGCAGAGAGGGGGTGAAGAACATCAGCAAAGACAACAACAATCCACTGCGCCGGATTCACATGTTTATGTTCTCAAATATCTCCACGTATCATTCAGTGAAACAAATCCCAGCAGATGAAATCGTGCAACACAGCTTATTAAGATGCACGTGCAAAGAAGCACACATCTTCCAGCTCAGGAAAATGACTGATGTGTTTCTATTCTCAGGTACACACAGTGCTGTCTTGACGTTAATGACAGTTTGAAACTCCACTCAGACACTTCTCCCTCCAGGGGATAACCTGAGGGAAACACAGGAACTTAAAGCTGACGTGACAAAATCAATGTATGGGATGCATATGTTTCTGCCCTGGACTCCCCTCATTATCCATCATAACTGTGTGTGAAGAATCACTTTGCATATCTGGCCGAGTGGAGGCATCAAAGGCACTGACTAACAGGCCAGAGGAGGGAGGATGCAGCGGACACTTTCATTCTGGAAGCAAGTCAGTCTCCCCTGTTTTTTCTACCCGGGGGAAATATGTATTCTGACCATGTGCATTATATAATAAGATATCATTGAAGTATGCTTCATTTGCAGCGTTCCGAGGTTGTCTTCAATATTTCTGCGCTCCTGGAAATCTTGATAGATTCAGTTTTCAATAATTTAGCTATCAGTCTGAGCTCTGAGAGCATGTCTGATAGTGTCTCAGCCTGTCAGACTCAACCTCACTAAAACTGCGCACCTGCATTATGAATATATTTCAGCTAGAATCTGTGTTATTGGTTCTATAAATATCAAGATCTGCTAAATCAGAATTTGACCAAATTACTGAAATCGCACAGAAATGTTCTTTGCTAACAAACCTTCATAACAACTAACCAACAACTAAACAATAACTAACCCACCAAAAGACCCATTTCTGATTTATCTTTCTGTAGTCAGCTCCCCATGAAGTGCCCCTTTTGCCAGACCCCTAACACAGCTGAGCCACAGCCCCAAGTTCAACCTATTATCTGAAAAATATCTGCTTATGTAGCTCCCCCCTTAAAATACAAAACTACCTCAGCAACTTGCCGCACAAACAGAAACATCAGCTATGATCACAATCACATTATCAATTTATGAACAAAAACCTTGAAATTATTATTTCTTCTTGCCCTTTACACAAGCACGCACATCTCTGACATTCTTCTCCAAAACAACCCAGTCCCGTCCCCCCCAAAAAACTCTATTTGTTGTCCCAGAAGCAGCCCAGGAAGATTTTAGTACCTTAAAAAGAGGTTTGTTGAGCCTCTTAGCATCATCTAAATTAAAATGGCAATCAGATTGAGGATGGGATCGGGGGGGGGATGCTGAGGGTGGAGATCAGTTACGCGGACATGCGGGACATGCAGCTGGGTAATGATTTGGCAGGAGGTGTAATTGTTGCTACTCACTGGCTTGCATGAGCTGTCCCTGGCGTCCAAACACCTGGGAGAAGGTGGCATGGCTGCAGGTGAGGGTGTCCTCCATGGCTGTCCCGCTGGCACACGCTGAGGAGAAAGAGACAGGAGGGGAAAGGAGGGAAGGTCAGCCACACTGCGTCACATCAAGATGGAAAAAGAGGAGAGAGCAAAAGAGAGAGAAACAGAACGGGGGGGACTTGCCTTCTGCTGCAGAAGCTGGCGTGTGATCCCTGGTGATGACTGCTCTCCTCTGGACCCGTCCTGCTGCCGCCGCCGCCGCTGCTGCTTCTGCTGCCGCTGCTGCTGCTGCTGAGGAGCAAAATATAGCCCCTCGCTGCTCACACCAATATGAGCAGAACTGCTCCTCATACAGATAATGGGAGGGGGGTGTGCCTGCCTGCCTGCTTGTCTGGCATATAAGTGTGCGCACGCGAGAGAAAGTTCTCTGAATGTGAGCGTTTTGGTGTGCATGTGTGAGGGTGAGAGTAACACAGGGTGGTAGAGCAGGTAGCAGAGCTGTAGGCACAGTTTTTCCTGCCGGCACTCTGATCTTGTGCTTCGTCTGTACAGGCTGACAGTTCCTCTGCGGCTCCAGACAAGCTGGTGTCGAAGAGGGAAGTGCAAAGAAGAGGGGAGGCGAGGGGTGAGATGCGGCTTCTTCGGCAGGTAAAAGTCAATCCTCCCTCCTCCCCCCTCACTCTCAGTGCGAGTAGACAGCAGCGTCTGTCCTCTGGGCACAGGACGGGACTGTTTTCTGATCTGTGTGACAATGCCCCCTTTTCTCTCCTCCCTCTCCCTCCTCCCCTCTCTACAGCCCTCATTTGCTGTGCCTCAGCAGTAACATCTCTCTCTCTCTCTCTCTCTCTCTCTCTCTCTGCCGCTCTCCTGTTCTCCCTCACATCTCTTACTCTCTCCACCCCACCCCATGCAAATCCCCTCGATCCATCTTAAGGCTCGGGCTGCTGCTGGGAAACAGATTCTAGCAAACTCGAGTGCTTCATCTTCCCCCAGTGCTGAGGGGAGAAAAAAAGGAGGATGAGAAAGTGGAAGGGTTGTATAAAAAGTGAAAAGTAGGGCTGGTACAGCCAGTGGTTTCCAGAGGCTTCATCTTGAAAAGGAATTGTAGAAAACTGCTGAGTACTGAATAAAAATTAGCTCATACTCAACTGAAAAAAAACTTATAAACTCCTACTTGCCTTGCTATGTAGTACAACAGCTCTGGCGAAGTAAAAAATGAGAATTTCTGCCTTGTGCGAAAACACCCTCCACACGCTGCAGCAAAAAGGTACATGAAGGGGTTGTAATGAAAAATTACCGGTGCCGTGAGATCAAATGAGAACATGTTACGAGATCTTAAAATACCCTCTCAGGCCTCGGAGGCACAGTTAGCCGTACTGTGCCCATTGTGCAGCTGTTGGCATGGAGACCTCCACCACAGACAGGACTCTGACACCAACGTATTATCACACTCAGGCTGTCGCTGTGCTGTCTAACCTCTCTGCAGCGTGTAAACCTGCGCTAAACAGTCGATTTCCTCCTGAGTAAAAAAAAATAAAAAATACTTTGCCAGGAAGCCCATTGTCATGGAGCCATTTCTCACACCACTGCTCCGCGAGGCGAGCACACTGGGGACCTGACCGCAGCACTCACATCCTCGCATCACATCCTCCTGTTTTGAAAGGAAATGGCAGGACACTCAATGGGCCACAGTGGGAGATGGGAAGAAGGCTCGGCTAAGAGGGCTGACTTTTAAGCAGGTGGTTCTGCAGGTGAAATGATAATGGCAAGACACAAAAACCACGCGCAGCACCGAAAGCAAATACCAGTGACATTAAGTATGTTCCTGGAGATCAGAAGCTGTAACAAACCGCTTGTGGTTGCATACAAACGCGACTTAAATCTGCCAAATGCTAAGGTCAAACTCAAGACTGGCATTTTACAAACAACGAGAAGCCACTTCACTTTCAAGTCTGACAGACTAATGCCCAGCAGAATACATCTCCTCGCCATCTTCATCAGCTTTAATGCGATTCTCTTTGAACAGCGAGTAGAGGCAGAGTGAGCTTTTTCAGAGGGCTGTATATTGTCACGTATGAGCAGCTGTCATTCTCTACAAGACAAATAACTGCATAGTTCAAAACCAGCAATCCAGTCTAATGCAGATTTCTTAATATTCAACCAGATCTTTTGTTAGTAGGAAAAGGGAAACACTTGCTCACATGAAGCTAGAATACTGTTTACACTAGAGCTGAAACAATTTGTTGATTAATCAGTTGGTAGAGAGACAGAAAAGGTATTGGCAATCGGCAGGTCATTATTTAAATATGTATTCCGTTATTTCAGACGAAAACACAACAAAAGAAATGAAAGAAAGAAATGCTGGATCCTGTTTCTCTAATGTGAGGACTTGCGATAAAACAAGCTATTTGAAGATATCACAAATTTGTGATGGAAATATTTTACAATTTTCTAACATTTCAGTTACAAAAAAAGCAGATTAACTAATTATGAAAATAATGGTTAGTTGGAGCCCCACTTTACACATATCTGTATTGTACTCTATCCCAGTATTTGACCAATCAATATTGTAACATAGCTAAAACAGCAGTGGGATAATAGCCTCACTGTATTCAAAATGACATAATTATATGGTGAACACGGTAAACGTTATACCTACTTATCATCAGCACGGTTGCATCAGCCTCACAGAGCTGCTTGTGTGACTGTAGACTGTCTAGTTTAGATAATCCAATGTTTTTTTTTTTTAATGCTTTATTTACACAGTGCAGGTGTAGACCCGGTGACATCACTGTTGGGTGTGGTTACAGGTTCAACAGAGCACACGTCTGACCACACCCGACACACCTATCAGTGATGCTCCCTGTGGTCAGAGGTGTAACAGGCTGGAAACTTTCCACCTTGTGTGCTCAAATAAAAAAACTAATTAAGTTACTCTATAAGAAATAAAATAATTCTCAACTCGTAGTTTCCAGTTATATAATCCAGTTCATCTGAAATTATTGGAGATACGTGGTTTTCACTAAACATTAATATCTTGGTAAACTAAAAGGTAATCTCCAAAATACAGTTATGTTGCTGCTATCATGTTATGCAGTGAAATCTTTTTTGATATTAGATTTTTGTTAGCCCTAAATTGAGTCTTCTTTCAAGAACAGATGCTCGTCCTGAACCTTCCACGTGGTGATTGATTGCCAATCCCCTGAAGCAGCCTCGGTGATCTCCTACGTCTTAAATCTGCCTCTGGTGTTCCGTAGTTTATTTCGTCAAGCCAGGCACAGAGCTGCGTGGAATTGCATTTTTATGAATAGGGCTGAAGCACCGTACACAGCAATCAAGAGAGAGTGCAGTGATATTTCATACTGACAGCATGGGTATGGTGCAGCGCTCCTCCAAGTGTCCACCCCTACACACACACACATACAGCTGAACACCCATAAACTAAATCAAGCCATAAACTATACCGTCATGGCACTGGAGCAAATAAACACGTCTCCCCATCCCACTGAATAAAGAAGAATCCGACCTGTGGATCGAATCCAACATAAAGATTGCATTTGATTCATAACCACATCCATCAGCATGATAACCCCATGTGTTGTGTGAGGATCCAGGAAACAAGACATCCCGGATCTTTGAGCTTGCTTCCAATGCTACGGACACGTTACATACCGTCTGTCCGGTGGGCTTCATAACTCATTAACGTACGTGAACGTGATGGATGGGGTCTGGACAAAAATAATCTCAGCAGGAGGCCAGATGAGACCCTGAAAGGTATATGTGGCGAAAAACGTACCATCAGTGATTTTTCTTTGGTCTTCTATCCAGGTTAATAAACCACTTCGGTCTCTTTTAAACTGGGTGATGTTGCTGGAAGTTACAGGCATATATATTAAGACATATATATTAAGCTTATTATTTATAAAGGAAAGAGTTTATTTTAAAGCTGCTGTGGTGGATCCATGATGTTTATTGTAGCTAGTTTATTGAAGTGTGTTCTAATATTAATACTTATCCTGAGATTGTTCATTTTCTAGTTTTCCACGATATAACTGTATTTGTTTTTATGTCCAGATCATTTCCAAATAAGGATAACTTTTTTGTTAATGAAAAGCACATTAAATGTGCTGGCACCAAAGAGTATTACAAAAAATATAGCCCACTGCTTCTTAAAAATAGTTCATGAAGGTCTGCACACATAGAAAAAGGTTGTTTTTCCATTGCTTCTGGGACATTGGTCCTACTGTGATCCATGTCTCTAAAATATGAGAGGCCTTATGGATAGCAGTGACCGATAAGAAATTTAAAACAAAGTAGTAAGACACTTTAGCTACATTCTGGTGCTTACCCAATTAACACAGATATGATAAAAAGCCAGGCTCATTGACATAATTCACAGAAAACTTTACATTTTACATGACTTAAGTTGTTCAAAGTATAACCGATTTGATAATTAATTAAATAAAACCTGGCCCTTCAAATGTGATATCCTTATAAAGCACTGAAAGCAAATATCAAACATCCATGAGTAACATACTACACTTGCACAATTTGCTTCCCTTTCCATGTTGAACTACACAGTGAAGCTACACAGCCGAGGTAAGAATTTAAGGTACTGTATGACTCACATATCAACCTCCCTGACAAGTGCCCTGCTCCCAAAATAGATACAGATCTCGCAGCAACTAGCAAGCCGACGATGGCCATGGCCCCTGGTAGCAGCTTGCTGACCTGTAAATTATAGGCAGAAACTTCAAATCTAATTTATGATAAGTACTACCTTCTATCAAATTCAAATAGAATGGAAACTAAAAATCCTTTTTCATAATGCGGCAGGTCCCCGACAGGATGTAAGTCGAGAAGGCAATTAGCAAATGTAATGTGGAAAACTTTTTTACAGCCGCAATGGCAGAGACATCTATTACATTAAAAAGAAAAGGTGTCTGTGTGAATAAAAGAGCCTGCAGGGAGTCAGACCCACTTATGAATGCAATTAATCACATGATCTCGTTCTATATTTAAAGTAATTCTAGATGTTTACATTACTGGTAAGCTATAATGTAGGAATACATTGGACACTGAATCATGAAAACTACTTTTCTATTAAGGATGGCAATTTAATGGGTGGAAATAACCTTACGTTGACCTGGATCAATGTGAGACCATTTCCTCCCATTACACTTCTTTCACATCTGTTTATACCCACATCTTGCAGAGCTGCGTACAATTGGGACAGCCCCTGTAATAAAAACTTTACACAAATTGAAAAACTTTTTTTTTTATTATGTCAATTACAGCAATGTTTTACTTGAGGTCATTCGGGATTTTTGTCTTTGTTCATCCTTAAATGCATCATCTTGACGCTGAAAGGTAAAACATGAAGATTTCTAGTGGAAATATAAATTAGCTTCAAATCATATTGTTCAATTTACTTTCCCATAACATGCTACAAGTATTTAAGCACTGCCTGTGTGTCTGCTATCTCTGTGGTACAGCTGGATATGGTCGAGAGTGAGAAAGTGAGGTGAGCACTGGAGAAACTTAAAATAAGGAGCTTTTAATTGGTAGTCTTACCAAATATATCAACTCACAGAAACAAAGATGACTATCCTTAGAAGAAGCGGTATGCTCTTGAAAGAAAAACAAAATGACACATGAAACAACTTTTCACACATCCACTTAGACAAAAATATACAAAACACTGCTGCATTCAACTTATTTGAGTTATCATCATGCATTTTGGCATATAAAAGTTGGTTCGTGTGTCATTTAAATGTATCAAAATGCTTAACGGAGACAACCAATTGAAAGATCTACTGGCAGAAAGGCTGTAAAAGTAGAACTGGAGATGTATTGGAGATGAAGATGAATGATCAACACCAATCAACCACCGTCTGCAAAGTGCAACAGACCTGAATACATTCCATTATTCATTGTTTAATTAAGCCATTCTTACCGATCCAGCTACAAATTTTGGCAGTTTCTTTTAAAGTGCTGTAAGAACACTGGGCTGAATGAGTGATATAAAAGGAGACTACAACATAATTCCCATTATTTTACAACTGGAATTACCTGCTAACGTCAGATGAAGAAAAGTGTCTGAGAAAGCAAGTAAACATGAGACATACTTGAGATTTAAACCAAAAGAAATAGCTGTCTGGCGGCACATCCAACCATAACCATACACATACTTACCACACACATATACAGTGTTCCTGAGGACCAATTGTTGCAGTAAACAACTGCCATTTTCATTTGTTTCCCAAACAAAAATATGCCAAAAAGATATATTCTACAATATAATGACTACAGAAATTTAAATCAAAAACATACATACTTTGCAAATCATGTATAAACTGAAGTAGGTGCCTGTTGGGAGAGACATGGAAATTGGCTTAATCTAGTTTAGTCTATTCAGCACATGCATTAAGAAATTCTGGAAACATCCAAAAATCTAAACAACCAAATGGGGAAAATACGGAACGAAAGAATAAACAAGTTCCCCTAACCCTAACTGATACATGATTGCCATTTGCAATATATCAGCGTCCCAACATAACGGAGCCCTAATGTTACTGTTTTGGGTCAAGTAATGACACGTTTCGTATATATTAACTCATTGTCATTTACAGTTTCCTTTCCTTTTCTTATTTTTGCAAGGCTGGCTAAAATCGAGGCTCAGTTCAGACAGATGGAAGATAAAGAGAGTTCCCTCCTTAAATCCAGCAAAGGCATTTGAGATAAGCAGACTTCACTTGTTTTGAGTGAATAAGCCCACCAATAAAAGGTCAACCTCAGTGCTGTCAGTGCCTTGATTAGTCCACAGCGTTGCCTGAGAGGTGAGAGTGCCGTATTCCCAGGAAAAGCTCAACAATGTCCACATGACTCACTTCATCAGCACCTCCTGTAACACACAAGACAAACAAAAAGGTGAGAAACACAAGAGCTGCAACGACTAGTCGATTAATCAATTCACTGGTTGACAGAAACTTAACCTGCAACAATTTTGATAATCAAATAGTTAATCATTTTTCAAAACATAAATGTCACACATTTGATGGTTCCATGTTCTTAAATGTGAGAACATCTTAATGTTGTTGTTAACTAAACATCTTTGGGTTTTGGATTGCTGGTTGGACAAAATGAGACATTTTAATGACGTCACGTTAGACTCCAGGAAACTATGAATTTCCATTGATTTCTAATGCTTTATACCTTATAGACCGAAATATAGAGAAAATAGTTGATGAATATTATGAAAATATTTGATTATTTTTTTTGAAAAGAAATGAGTTCTCACCCTTTAGTTATTATAATAAATCAGATTTTGATATTAATATTTGAGAAACAGCTCTGCTTTAAGCTTTTTTAATTGTTTATTTAGCTTAAAGAGTAAAATAATTTTCTCAACCCATAAAGAAATAGTTAATACTTCAGTATCTGTATTTAGCAACAATAATAAACATTTTTATACGGTCGTTATTTAAGAATTGTGACCAAGATATAAACAGAGCTGGACATTTTTCAGTAAAAAAATAAATAAACGTTATAGACACTTAATAAACTGCCTCAAACATATCTTTGGCCACTTTGTGTTGCAAAACCTTGTCACTTATCAGTTGGCACATACAGTAATACCAATATACCTGCATTAAGCCAATATTGGCCTGACAGACAGTTATCTGTCTAGGCCAAAACAAGAGGCAAAGAAAAGAAAAAACAGGACAATGTCTCACCTGAGTCTCTTTTGGCTCTTGAATTAGTGGTTCCTCAGTTTTCATCTCAGCAGGAGCCATGTTGGCCATTTGTAAGCTCCTGGTGACTGGACCACCTACTCTGTCCCTTGTTCGGAGGGAGAAGCGCTCCTCTTTCTTCAGCTGTTGTGGTAGTGGTGGTGATTTGGCCTCTGCTAATCTCTTGGGCGGTGCCTCTTTACCCATACGCTGCATTCTCATGGCTGGCCGTTGTTGTGCAGTGTCACTGGGAGTCTCCGGGCCCGACGGGGTGGGAGGTAGAGACTGGACTTGGCCCTTCTTCGATTTCTTGCTAGCGGAGACTGGTGCTGGGAACGGGACGGGCCTCTTTAGTCGGCCCAGCATAGCAGCGCTTTTTCCTTTGCTTGCATGGGAGGGTTCGGGGTCTGCTGCGCCAGAGCTTCGAGTTCTGGTCTTTCCCAGGGGTTTAGTCTCCGGATCTGTCTGCGGTATTTCTGAGTCTGAGGCTTTCTTCCTAAGATTTATGTTTTTATCTACCACAGACAGTGCCTCTTTTTTCACCTCCGCGAGACCTTTTTTGCCCTTTTTAACAACAGGCTTCATGGGACAGCTGACTACCATATGTTTACTGAGACTTGCAGGATAAGTGAACTCCCGACTGCAGTGGGGGCAAACGTTAGAGGCGTGCTCTTCAACTTTAACGGTAGCCTTCTTTGCAATAGTGGCGGCTTTATTTCTCTGGGAAATCGCCTTCTGGACCAGCTGGTTTTTCTTCTTACTGAGGGCACTCATTTTTGTTTTACCAGTATCTTGATTAAAATTAAGTCTCTTTGGCTGACCCATTCTACGGAAAGCACTCTGGCCTGCAATGGCTGCGGAGGGCGACGCGACCCCATTCGGACTCTTCACTATCTGCTTGAGGGGGATGGGGTTTTTCTTGGGAGTGTAACGCTTCTTATCACTAGCATTGGCACAGGCCAAAATGTGCTTGTGCAGTTCGGGCATGTTGTCAAAGCTGTTGCCACACTTGGTGCAGCGAATGGCAGTGCTGAACGTTTGTGGTATGTTGTGGGTGGTGAAGTTGGTAGCCGAGGCCACAGAGCCAGCATGGGAACGGCTATGATAAGGAAAGGGGGGTGGTTTATAACTGGGGTAGTGTTGATTAATGCCAAGGCGGACGTCTGGGCCTTTAGGCTTCCCTCCTTCCGAGGCCATGATCTTGATTGTAGTGTACAGCTCCTCACTGGGGTCCTCTGCGCCGTCCCCTTCATGATTACCATTAACATCGGGCTCTTCTTTTGCTAAATCAGAGTCATTGTGTGGAGCAGCTTCATCTGTCGCCTCTGCTGCCGGTGTTGACGGGTTGCTTTCCTCTTTGGCTCTGGATGGATCGGTGTAGTTTTGTGGCCTGAGCTTGCCGCTCTCGACGGTGGTGTGTGAACATGTCTCGTTGGGATGCAGATCCTTTTGGTGCTGCTGGAGGTTACAGAGAAATGCAAACTCCTTGGAGCAAACGGAGCACACGAAGATCCTGCCCACTCCGTGTAGTGTCGTCCGGTGAGCCAACAGGGCCACGGCGTCACCGAACAGCTGCACACAGAACTCACACTTGAAGGGCCAATCCGCGGCGTGCTCCGCGATGTGTCCACTGAGCTCTTTGATGGAGTTGTACGGCTCCTCACAGACATTGCACACAAAAGTATTGCAGTATGTCGAGTCAACCTCTTCCGTCTCTGAGGTTTTATCAGACGGTTTAACAGGAGCAGCAGGATGAGGCGAAGAGTCAACACCACCCTGAGGTGCATGATTCATAACCGTCAGCTCATCTACGCAGTGCTGAGGCTCTTCTTTTATCTTAATCTGAGGGAGGGACGGTGAAGCCAATGATGGGGAAGGATCATGTGATCCAGGATGAGGAGATGATGAGGAAGAGGAGGATTCTGGCTGGGATGAGAGAGCAGCCAGAGATGTCTCCGTCACTGAGTCGAGGTTTTGGTTTATTTTGCCATTTTGAAGACTGTTGCCAGTTGTGGTCAGAGAAACATCTTCCTCTGTAGTGGGCAGATCCACTGGTGTCGGCTCCGGAGGGCTTGATGCCGCTGAAAAGTGAAGGGCCTCGTCAAGTGGAGTCTTTGGGGAGTCCGGCGGCTCAGGGCTGTGGTTCTCTTCCTCGTCTTTGTTTTCTTCAGCCGACAAAATCTCCTCCGAGTCCGACAGGGGCTTGTGTTCAACTGATCTTGGAGACATTTTTGGCGAGAGGACAGGGAGAGGTCTCAGTGAAGAGCAGTCTGAAGGCTGAGAAAGAGGAGAGCTAGGCATTGTTGGTGGAGAGGGTATAGTAGGTAGTACAGGGGGAGGAGGTGTTGGGGATGTCACGCTGGAGGAACCGGGGGAAGGGGGGTTCATGGTGACAGGGGTCAAGGGGGGCGGAGAGGGGTGGGCAGACTCTGACGAGACGTTTGGAGAGTGAGAATGAAAGCAACTTAGGTTCGCCAAGGCCGAGGGGCCCTCTTCTCCTGACAAACTTGGACCTACATACTCATTCATCAGGACCTTTTCAAGCATGCTGGTGTTAGGCTTTCTCTTTTTTATCAGTGGCTGTGGCGCTGGACCTCCCTTTAATTCGGGCTCGACGTTGCTCTTCCGATGGAAGCTTAAATCAAGAACCGAATCCCCAAGCACGTTGTTCAAGCTGTCACTCCTCCTACTGACAGAGTTCGACAGATCCAAGGGCTGCTGATTACAGGAATTCCCACCACTGCTAGAAGAAGTTTGGCTGTGCATATTATTTTCCGGCAGGCTGTCTCCGTCTTCCTTGTCCAGTAGGTTCCCAGGAGGCGATGCGCTGTGGCTTTCCAGCTTTGGCACCTTGAGGGTGTATGAGCTCGCCACCTCAGCTTTACAGCTCTCCGTTTTACATGTAGGACTGAGCTGTGGAGATGACGGGGGAGAGGCCGTTCTTCTTTTAAACCTGCCCGAAGCCCCTGGCAACGGCGTGACTGACAGCGGGGAGGCCAGCCTATGGCTTTCTGTGATCAGCGCGATGGTCGATTTCTGAATGTCTTGCGTCTGAAGGAGCTGTTTGAGCTTCGGCGAGAGATAAACGGTTTTCTCTCGTTGAAACGCGGATGAATCTGCAGGTTGTTGGAACAGTCCTCCCACTAACAAGTTAGATGAGGAAGATGTAGAGGATGATGAGGACGATGAAGAGGCTGTGAAAGATGCGGTTTCTGTCTCCACTTTAAGGCTGGGAACAAGCGGGGGTGTAGATGTTCTTCTCTTTGCTGCCGGCTGGCCAATGTTGGAGACTTGCTTTGCAGAACTCGTTCTCCCCTCAGCCTTCAGCGCCTGGCTGATCTGATTTGGGCTGATGATGACCGTGTCCAGACCGAACAGAGCTGCAGATCTGGAGTCCACCTCTATCACCTCACAGGTGCTCACCGAACTGGTGGACACAATCTTGCCGTCAATGTAGAAGCTCAAATTCTCAGAGATGTTTTTGGATATGTCGACGGTGTAATCGTCCCGGTCCGCCTCGTCCTCTGTGTCCGCACTGGGCACGTAGACGGGCGGAGGGCTGGTGCTGGGGGACTCGTCGGGCTGTTGCTGCACAGACGCCTCCTGCAGTAGCATGCCTTTCCTGCGAACTCCCTTTGGTAACAAGTGTCGTTCGTGTATTCTGCGTTGGTGTCTGCGCATGTTGGTGTGTGTGCCAAACGCTTTATTACAGTACTTGCAGGGATGGAGTTCCTTAGACTCCCCATTCTCATCCAATACAAAAGGACGGTCGGCGTGAGGCCCCAACTGCTTTCTCTGCATCTCGGAGTTGTGCAGAAGTCCTCCAGTAAACTGGGACCCTATGGCTATATAGTGACTAGTTGGGCTGGTGCAGTCGGGACTTGAACCGTCAGTCTGCACCACAGGACTAAGTAGACTGGCAGTCGCAGCCAGAGAGCCAGGCCTTTTCTTTAGCCCACTCTCGTGCCTTCTCTCGTGCCGCCGCCGCCCCACCTGTGAACCAAAGGATTTGCTGCAGTACCGGCACTTGAACAGTTGCGTTTGCTGGTTAGTGATGGCATGAATGTGATTGTGACGTTCCAGACCCTGTCTGGTGGAGAAGTGGCGCTCACAGTGCTGACAGGGATATGACTCTCCGTGGGGATCAACCTCAAGGTCGCCGTCAGGGTCAGGGTCAAGGTCAAGGTCAGGATCACCTTCTGGTTCTTGCCCTGCAAGCGAGGAAGGCTCCGACTCTCCCTGCAAATCCTTATGGCTTTCTTCACCACAGTTCAACGATGGGACAGGCTGCTTATTTTGCGAGGAATCAGCTGCAGGTGAATGCTGAGCAGCTTGCTGCTGTACTTCACTTGGTTCCTCCAAATCATCAGCATCCTCCTCTTCATCTTCTTCCTCCCCATTTCCCCTGTCCGTCATCAACGACATGTCCTCCACATCTCTATGGTCAGTACTTGCCATGGGGTGGGTTTCCTGGAGTTCCTGTGAAGGCTGTAAGGTTGATGGCCTCTCATCATCCTCCTTCAGACCTGTAAACAATGTGTGTGTCACGTTTCAGGAATTGCCGTCAACACTCTCAAAAATTAAATAAATAAACGTCATAATGTTTGATGAAAGAATGGGTGAAAAATATGTAAATGTGCTGCTTATCCATAACACGTCAACTTACCACCTTCTCCATCCCACATCTCCTTGACAGTAGGTTTGGTTACACTCGTTTTCTTGAATCCACCCAAACCTGCCTGTCTGGATTTCTCCAGCAGCCTTCTTCTGGCTGCAAGTACAAACCCACACATCACTTGGTATCAGGCTTGTTCAAAAGCAAACATGTGTATTTGATATTAGTATATCCCAACATTTCTTGCGAGACAAAAAACAGATTTTCTCACAAATATCAGGCAGTAAATAAAAACATAATGACAAAGAATTACTAAACCATTATTATTTTAACTTGTTAAGAATAAGGGAAATGTAATTGCAAACAAATTCTATTAACCTAATGGCCTTCAGGAGGGGTCTTGTAATGCGACTTAAAAAAGATCAGATATGCAATACACTATATAAACCCATTATATCTATGTCAACAAGACATTAAAATGAATTTAACTTTAACTTTTCCACCTTGTCTGCTCAAATTACTACAGCAAATCATCTGAGTTGGCATTCCACGTAATGCTATTTAAAAACGCAGCGAGAAAACTTACAAATGACTGCTCTAATAATTTAAATAAGACAATTGACAAATAAGATAAATTGAGTCTCAGCCTATGCTTAACAGGATACTATTTTGAATTTCCAAGCCTTGTCTAACTCCAGAGCCTTCCCTGGCACCTCCTCATCATTAGAGTGTGTCAACAAGGTCACCTGACCTGGCCTACAAAGCCTAATTCATACCAGAGAAACACATGCTGCAGGTTAGTCATCTGACTAGCATGGTCAGAGGCGATGTGCTAAATCTACAGCAACACAACTAACCCAAAACAAAATTTAATTCAACTGTGCTCGCATTTAAGATCACCAGCCTTTTCTGTCATTATTTTTGACTTTGCAGTACAGCATAGGGCTGCCAAAAGCCACTACACTGCAGTATCCAAAGATGATGTGATCGAGGCTATCGCCAGCAGGATTACACAGAAAATTAAACGAGCTCTTCTCACAAGAGATGACATAAAACCCATTTAACAACAAGCCTGTGAAACCAAGGGCAGCAACGTTTCAAAGATAAAAACGTGTCACACTTATATTTTGATTTCTGCCTTATTTCACAGACATTTCAGGAGTTAAAGGGATGGATTTGACCTTCTACATGTTGCCTATATCTGTGTTGATTTTATTTTATTTAAACAAAGTCACTAAATGACATTTACAAGCATCTAAATGGCATATGATCGACACAGGGCTATTGTATTCTTGTGATATTACACTATAATAATATTTGTTCAGGACTTTTTAACAACGCACTACACAATGCCCCTTATCCCGCATGCCAGAAGATTTTAAGACAGATAGGTGAAACAAGAAATATCCAAAACTGACTACAACCGATCAGATAGCACACTTCTTAATCAATTTTCCCTATTCTACCCACATGATCCAAAACATGGTAACACTTTGTCCAAAGTTCATACTGACATATGTAATCGTGCCATATAGCTTCCAAGTTGATTGTTTCTTACAATAAGCTTATGAAATGCCCCTGTAATATTTAACTTTTTTCAAGTTGTCCTTAATCTATAGAAAACACATTTAACGTTAGTTAATTTAGGTTGGGTTTTTGGTTTTCGTCAGGAAACGAAACGCGATTAAAACCATGCTATAACACTAGGCCAAGATATCATAATAAATCCCACTGTGTTATCGGTCTTTCCACCGTATCGATATGATAAGTTTTTCGTAATAATTTACTCCAGGTAGTTTGCCATCCGTTCCTTTACACCGAGATGTCCGTGCTAGCCGTTTAGCCTACTGCTAGCATGCAACACCAAGTCTGACAACTCGATGAACTGGTTATTCTGGACCCAAAACGACGTGAAGCCTATTTTTAAACACTCCCCACACGATATTACAACTATATTTTAGGTTGTTATCCAATACCTGCGCTCAATTTAGCCCGTAGTTGGATAAGGAAGCTGGCTAGTTAGCTAACCTGCTAGGCCATCATCAAGTGCAGAGGCTCGCCGATGGATGGCTTTCATGCTTTAGGAACTCAAGGAAGGTCACATCCTCGACAACGTCAGGACCCAGAGGAGGAAAAGCTGCTTAAAAGTTGCTCAGATGCTCGTTAAACACCTAAACTGTATATTTTACGGCAACGAAGTGGCTCATTGGTCATAATTTGGAGCTGAATCTGTCCACAGCTACGAGTTTTAGGTCGGGTATGGAAGTAGAGAAAAGCCCAACACATCGCAACCGTTAACGTTAGCTACCACTAGCCTTCCTTCATTTGTAGCTAGCTAGCTCGCCAGTTACAACTTCGACTGAGCTGCAAAGACGTCGACTCGTGGCTAATTTAGCGTCGGGAATTGAAACATCATCTCGGGTGCAAGTAAGGCCTTACCTCGCTTCGCCCTGGGTGAATTTTTCCTGCTCAGACTGCTGGCCCTTTCTTCCTCCAGTGCAGCTGTTATCTCAGGGTTGTCTTCCACAGTGTACCACACAAGCAGCTCCTCTCCCGGCCCGATAGGCTGCAACAATGAAAGATGAGGTCGGCCACCAATCACAGCCCGGCTTGCTGAGAGGCAAGGGGATATTTGGGCCACAGTGCATCTTATCTGTCTAGGGGGTGGGGGCGGTTATGGAATTTGACAGTGTTTTCACCAAAGTGTGCAGTATATTCTCTAATGGTGCACATTTGCGGATGCCACATTTATTGTAACAGGGATGTAGTTACAATCCACCTCCATTTTAACCACTTTTTAGATTTGCATTAATCTTACAACACATCACAGTTAGTCATTTCAAACTGATGCATGTATCCATTCTATTACATTTTTAACCAGTGATGGAAGAAGTATTCAGATCCTATACTGAAGTAAAAGTATTAAAGTTCTGAGTTATGAGGCGAATGCATCAGAAATACATATACCCCGGCCACTTTATTAGGTATACCAATACAATCTCATGCAATATATTACAACATCTCAGCCAAACATTATACCTTCACAAAAGATAATATTGTTCAGTTTTGAGGCGTTAGTTTAACAATATGTTTATTACTGAGGTTGTAGTTTGCAGTGGTGTTTAACTAGATTATATTGAGGCGTTTGTGATGATTTACAAACATGAGGGGGAAGGAATATTTGAAAACACATTTGGGGACATACCATCTGAAGAGTTTATGCTGATCTAATTGTATTTCTCAGATCATAACCACTTTCCTTAGTGGCTTAATACCAAAAACAATCCAAAACTCAGAAGACATTTCATCCAAATATTCACTGTATTTCAGTCCACGTGCTCTTGGTTGTAGGACGTATGACTGTTTGACCTACCCTTAAAGCTTTGTAGTAAATGGCTCTGTTGATCTCCAGGGGGAAAAGATTCTGCTCTTCGCTGGAGCGTGCCCAGTTCACATATCGCAGCCAGTTCCCCTTCATGGGGTCTGTGGCATCAACACACATCCAGCCCCGGGCTGGGAAATAAACCTGCAGGACACAGGTACAAAGATGAGGTTATAAAAATATATGTACATAGCTGTAGAAGACCTGCACAGGAGCACTACATGGGGTCATCTTTACCTAAGTGGGAGCTAACACATAATCAGCAGCATTTGTCATAGCAATGTAATAAAGGCTTTTTTTTTTTTTAACAGCATCATACAACTTTACAGGTGAAAACAAGTGTTATACTGTAGGTACAAATAAACTGTACATGCTAAGTGTATTTGGGCTCGTTTTAGCTATGCAGCGACTCCCACAAAAGGTGGAGGTGAGTATATTAGGGTGAGAAGCCAACGGAGCAGCCTGTAACGTACCTCCCACATGTAAACATTACTCGTCACCTGAGACCTTTTTTTCTTCTCTCCAACAAATGGGCCAAACCTCTTGCCTTTAGAAATGACCCGAGTGGCCCAGACACCTGAAAATAAGAATAAGGAAAAATATCTGATACCTGTTACATTTGAGATTTGTACACATTTTTCACCACATGTTGAATTTGTATCCATTTATGTCAAATCTATGTTAAACAGTGATAAAACTTGAACGTAACCTTAGACTCAAGGATGTGGGTCTTCGGGATTGGCATGATAAGGTTTATTAAAACCATGCATTACTTAAGACTGGTTTTGTTTAAAAAAAATAAAATAAAAAAATAAAAAAAACTTAGCTCTTTGAACAGAGGAAATATGTGTACAGTGAGGTGTGCTTTCCTTAGTCTGCCAGTTTCAAAGAAGAAATAAGTAGGTGACTGTGTTCCAAGTTCCAACTTTATGTTTGACAGGAGATCAACGTGACGAGTATCGTGACATCATCATATATTAGTTTGGCACTTACGTACTCACCAATGCGGCTCTGATCTATAGCAGAAGGTCTCAGACTCAAATAGTCAGGTAGACCCCTCCACACATGAGCTGGAACTTCACCCAGAGTTTCCACTGTCCCTCCACTAACAGCCATCATCTACAATGTATAAAGAATGAGCATTTCTTGTTATCAAAAAGCAACAGAACCCTGTTAAAACAAAAAGTCAAACATAATCATTCACGATATCAGTAGATAATATCCTAAGTTTACCGATTGCAAGAAGTAGATGTTTTAGCTGTTTAGGTAGGTTTCCACAAGACAGTGGGCACCTAGTCTTAATGGCGCGTCGTCACATGGGCTGTAAATATAGAGTAAACTAAGTGATTAGAAAAGCAGCAGCACACTTGAATGTCAATTCATTACAAACTGCATCTCAGTGAAGGCAACACATCAACAACTTTTCCTCAAAAAAGTGTTGAGGTTTTTTGGGTTTTTTTGCATAAAACTGAAATATGACACCAGATAAAATCAACATTTACAACGACTTATTTCCATAGTGGGCCTGGCCGAACCAAGACTGTGACAAGTGCCAGAACATGGACTTCATAAAAGACATGCAAAGTAACCCCATAGACAGCATATTGAATATATATATATATATATATATATATATATATATAGTAAAAAGAAAAAAAGATTAACCTATAAAGTGTCAAAAACAGCTTGTTTTGTCAGAAAACTCCAAAGATAAGCCCTGAGATAAATTAAGGACAGCATCACACCAAACTAACAGGTCCTAAAATCTTCCGTTAGACTGACAACCGTGCCACATCTGTTAGATCTTTGCCCAACTGCATGTTGTGTAAGTTGCAGGACGAGCCGTGAAATTCTGGATGAAATGTCTTCGTCATGAATGCCAGATGATGTGTGTCGTTTTGCAGCACGCAAAAGGCATCATTTATTTATTCAAGTTGTTTTTAAATCTCTGATAGATATTCAATTCTCGATGGCATAAGAGAGAAACGCAGCAAATCCTCACATCTGAGAAGCTCCTGAATGTTGCTTAGAAAATGACAATCAATCATTACCAGAAAAATCCCACAAATTTCCTCTTGATCGACTAATCGATCGGTCGACTTTCAGCTTTTTGCTCTTGCATTTGTGGAAATACTGATTCCTCCAAATGTGTCCACCACGGGCTCTTACTGTGCTTTAGCAACTTGCTTTTTGTCCCAACTGATAGCAGAAAAGCCAATTGCTCAGGAGCACAATGAGATGACCCATGTGTTGTGGGGCTGAACATTCTGAGCTGAGCACATCACACTGGATTCATTAACGACATGTATCACATTAACGACTCTTACTTGACTTAATGATGATGCCATATCGTCTCAAAGGCAGTTAAATGACAACGCTCAGACAATAAACCTTATTGTCTACAGATTTGTGGTGCTCGGGCATTAACTCCTTTTACACACAACAGGCTTGAACACCCTCTTAAAATAAAGGATAAATGCATTAACCATTTACTGCCCAGTTCTTTTAGGTTCATTAGATGACCCCCCCCCCCCCGCCTTACAATAATCCGCCGGTGCTGGAGTTGTG
>JAVQJD010053003.1:0-10421 GCA_036023655.1 Nannoperca australis | reverse complement strand
GAGAGAGAGAGAGAGAGAGAGAGAGAGAGAGAGAGGACAAGAGGGCATTGCTTTCATTCGCTGCGTGGTAGCTTGACAAATGTTAGCATGAGCCTCTAAAGCGCTCTGACAACCGCCTGCTGAGAGCACAGTCTTGCTAATGTGTCCTGGCATGCCAGCCCCGTAATCACACATTTACATATGCAATGACCTACATTTGCATGTCAGATCGCACACTGTCCGGCATGATTAACAGTGGGCACCTCCCCATGTGGAGTCGCCCTGGGTGGCAGCAGAGGCCGTGCGAGGGCGGAAGAGAGGGCTGGAGGGAGGGCGGCTTTTTTGGCAGCCAAGGGGCCGGGCTGCCAGGCAGGATTATGTCAGCCAGCGGCCCTGGCATTAGACACTTCATTAGAGCTAATCTGTTTAGCAGTGGGCAGTGTATGTAAACTTCACAGGCCATTTGCGGCACCTCTTCGCCCCCTGGCCTGGCCTTCAAAGGGCAGCCAGGCCAAAGCTGACTGACAGGCCGTCTCATCTGCCGCACACGGGTGTCACACAATCAGGAGCTCCCAGCTGAAACACAAGGCCCCGACTAACACACACACACACACACACACACACACACACACGTAAGGGGAAGTCACAGAGGAATGACCCTGAATGACGCAGGGGTCAGTGTCTGAACAAAATCGGAAGAGGGGGTTAAAGGATACTATATTGTAAGGATCTAAACTTGATTGTTGATGTGAATGCTAAATATGATGGTAGAGCTCAAAGATGAAGGGTTGCATAGTGGGCCTTTCAGAAGAACAGGTATTGTTGTTTCTTTGAACAGAATAAAGCATGGCACAAATGCTGCCAAAGGTATACGTTTGATTCTTTCGAGTATTATTATTATGTTATGTTATTATGTTATTATTATTATTATGGTGTCCATAATAATAAAAAAAGAAGAAGAAAAGGTATTTAAAAGACTTGAAAGCAAAGCTGTGCAGTTAGTTCATATCAATGTTAAGGCAAACACAGTAAAAGGAATCCGCTATATAAATGACTGTATCAATACGGGGTCACATATCAAATGTGAGAAATGATCACTTACTCCAGGCCTATACTATAAATAAAGGCTGAGACAAAGAAACAATTCGTGTTAGGCACCTTGATTATTACCATCTCTTTCAAAATTCAGATCTTCCTAATACAGACTTTCTTCATTTTTTCTAGACTTACCTGTCTGTGCTGTGCTATGTGGTGCGCATACTCTTTTCACTCACATCATTCCGGTTGGTGATGGGGACAAGCTGCGGGGGATGGAGATTAAGTGGCAGCCGTGCAAGGTATTATGGGTAACGTCTGTGAGGGACAGTGTGTCTTGGGTATAAAGGTGACATGCGACCGCCATGGGCTACTCACTAGCAGGGGGATTGAAAGAGAGAGAGAGAAAGAGAGAAGGGGAGAGACAGAGGCAGGGCAGACAGACAGCTCATCGGAGGAAGTGTGATAAGGGCTGCCCAATAATGACACCATTGCCAAACACAACTGACAAGACACATGGAGGGTGGAAGAGGGAATGCGGAAGACAGGGAGAGAGAGAGAGAGAGAGGGAGGGAGAAGTGGGGGGAGAGACAAGCAGCAGAGGGGAGAGGGTGTGATGTGACAGCCCAGCAGTGCCAATGGCTGCCACAGAAAGGCCAGCGGCGGCACAGAGGTGCTGTCTCCCATGGAGAGAGACAGAAGCAGTGGATGCAGAAACGCAGAGAGGGAGAAACCCGGGGCGCGTCCATACTAAGCTGGTTGATTTCGAAAACCCCGTCTGTCCACACTGAACCAGCATTTAGACACTCAAAAAGTAAAGAGAGTAAATAAAGACTGTGTGTGGATGTGGAAAATGACATTAGCCAACAGTAGAAAGAAAGATAGGAAATAACGTGCAACAAGGGTCTCAGAGCGGACGTGAACCAGGGACGATGCGCTTCATGGTCGGTGTGTTAAACCCTAGGCCACCAGGGCGTCCCGTTATCACTCCTTTTCAATCTTAATATAGCTGATCAAATGACAATACAGGTGCTGCCATTAGATGTATTTATGTGAATTTTGTCAGAGGACTTTGCAATCATAAAGTAGAGACCAGCATTCAGTGCAGTGACCTAGAAAGTACTTCTAGCATTTATGACCCATGATAAAAGTTGTTGGAAAACAAAATCAAAAAATTGTATAGATTCATTTTATATATTAGAACCAAGAACAGAGGTTTAACCAGATTAAACCCAGCTAAATGACTTTCCCACTGCTATCCAGATGTTGGCTGAGATGCACAGTTTTGTCGTTTGCCAAACGAATCACAATGAAGAAGAAGACTTTGTCATTTGTGTTGTTTTCTTATCGTTCAAGCATTTTAGTATGGACAGGGATATCCACCAAAATTGCCTCAAAACTCTAATGTGGACACGACTTGCTATCAAAATAAGTCTGACTACAGTGGATGTAGTCTCCAAGAGAGACAGAGAGGGATACAAGGAGAGACAGCAACCGGCAGGCAGGGGGGCCCACGCCCACCCTCACCAGTCACCTGCCCCCTTGAGCATGGCACCATGCAATATTCATCCACAGCAAGTCAGCCAGTGAGCCAGCCAGGCAGTCAAACCGGCAGGATTCACCCCAAAGGTGCTTCTCGTTCTTCTCCTCTTAATCTGCTCCACAGCCACAACGCCTTGTCTCAGCGCTTACAGACAGATCTGTGTCTGTCAAGCTCGGCAGCAACTATCAAAATCTGATCTGAGTGGGCCTCCTCACCAACCCTCCCACTCACTCAAAGAGCAAATGCGCCATTAAAAATGCATATCTTACCAGCTCATCTCGTTTACCTAATGCATATGCATCATACCTCCGGGACCATGAGAAATTATATTGCAAGCGATACAGAATATCCTTCATCAGATATACAATTCAGATTTCTTCAGGAGGAGGCTAGTGGGTTTCTTTTCCCCATGTGCTACCAAGCAGACTGAACCTTGGGAAAGTGTGAAACAGATACAGGACTTGTTGAAAGACACCCATCTGGATGCTGGTTAGACAGTCATCTACATACTCTAACTGACTCTCTCTCTCTTCATCTCCAACTACATGTGAAATCAGTTCAGACGTGCACCGTGAGAGTGAAAACATATGATGCAACGTAAGAAAGTTCACCCGAACACAAAAAGTGGGCCTGGAATTAACACTGATGTAAACCGCTAGAAATAGATTGAAAAACACAGAGAGAAATCCTTAAGCCTGAACAATAACACATAATCAACAGTTGGGAGATCAATGGAAGATCTAGTGGCTGTGTTTGTATGAGTGAGGAGGGGTGGAGGGAGGGTTGCCTAAGTGAAATTAATCATTAGAGCTTTTATCTGACTTTCTTCTGTGTGCAACCCAGTTATCCTTAATTTAGCAATTAAACATCTTAGAATAAATTAACCCCCTTGGCAATTCCAGTGTTAATGTTGCAGTGCCCTTGCATACGCAAGAAAAACAAAAACAGAGTACAGGCCTATTTTTAGTGTTATTTCTTTCTATAAAAAAAAAAAAAAAGAAATCCACATTTACTCTTGGGCGTATGGATGATCCTCTTTGTTTAAAGTTTATTCAATAGTTATGGATGCAAAAACATCCTTCTGGAAAGAAATCAATGGGCCTGATGTTGGAGGGCAGCATTCAAATCCTACAATGACCAGATCTGCACAGAGCAAACCTGAGTTGTATCGAACCAAGAGAGGCATGCAGGGAGGCCAGGCTCTGCCAGCCTCCAGAGCTTTGATCAATAGAAACAACTCAACATTCATCCACTGCTGTCTATCTCACGTACAGGCTACAGCAGTCTGAAGGATGCTCGGACTGAAAGCATAACTTGATTGACACAGAGGAAAAAAAGGGTAATGCAGGATATTTACAGTTCAAAATGTGGAGGAGGATACTAGGCTTGCAATGAATGGATGAAATGGGTTATATCATCATAAATTATTAAATCCCCACCCCCATGGATCTTCAGGGAAACCATTTGTAATGCCACAATCTTTATTAAATTCAAAAAACATAAAATATTACATGAATGTTACTAAAATAGAAACCCGTAGCAACATGGATGGACCATATGGGTACAATCTTTTATCATGGGGTTTGTACTTTTACATCAAATTGATTTTTAATCAAATTGAGAAAATAGATAACCTGACCTGCTGTTTGTGGCTAATCCAGTGACTTGAAATGCTCATAGATTTGCTCAGAATGGCCTAAAATGACAATAGCTACTTAACAGTGTGACAAAATATCTGGCGGGCGAAAATATGCATCCTACTTCACAATCATAGTTTGCTGCAGTTTGGCTTGTGTTCATGTATGCGTCTGTGTGTGGAGTCTACCTGGGGATGAAAGGCTGGCACTGCGGCTTGCTGTCCTTGTGGCTGTGTGTCCATATCCATGGTGTTAGGAGCTTGATCCTTTGCACCTCTGACAACCAAAACACACAAAACAGAACCTCTGGTTAGCCGACTCAACACTGATCATCAAACAAAACAGTCGGTATTCATTTCCTTTGAAAAAAATAATACCACCAAATTCTACAATAATATTTCCCAACAGAAAATAATAACCTCACCCAAACTATCGAGCGCTGGTGTATGTAAGATGGCATGTGTATGTGTGCATGTATTTTACTAATACTGTGGTTGTTTGTTTTAAGTAAGTTCATCTTTTCTTTCCGGGGGTTCGCTGGCCTTCATGTGAGCTTTGAAGATCATGAAAATAAATGTTTGCACAACACCATTTCTCCTGGGATTGCACTGGCTACATTGGGAATGAAATTTACATTAAAAGCTTGTTTCAAACAAGTTTAAATCAACTCAAATGTAAAAAAATATATTAAAAAAGGGTTACTAATAATAAGGTTTTAAAAGCACCCGTCACTGGAGGCAAAAAGGCAAACTAGAAAACAATAGTTCTATATTCTATAATTCTATAATTGAGGTCTATAATTCTATATTATTCTATAGGGGAAACGTGTGATCTCAAAGTGAAAAGTATCATGTGTTGTTCATGAATTATTCACAAGACTCACTACCACAAACAAACAGCACCATTACAATACACTGACCCACATACTGGGTACCTGGGTGATAATTATAATACGTAACAGGGCAAAATTGTGCTTATTGTGGAAGTGTGTGGTTATGTTATTAGGTTTTAATGATTGTGTAAATTGCTGTTATAATGATCAAATATTTATTATATGAAATTAAATTAAGACCAATTTTAAAAAGGACATTAAAAATCGTTCAGTCAGCACTAGCACAAGTGAAAATTATGGTAATCTTTTTTTTTTTTTTTTAAATGAGTGAAAACTGAATCCACTATGTACTTCTTTAGTCTTTAATATTTGTACCTGTGTTTTAATTTGTCTTCGAGCCCTATTAAGACAATCTGGAAACATCCTGGATATGCATGGGGATTTTAATGCCAGGTAGAAATAGGGCCTATTAGCCAGAGGCTGACTGGATGGCTGACTCGCTCGTTGTCGTGGCATTTTGATTTCCGTGTCACGGGGGACTTAACAAGTCCTCCACCCAGGCGGCCTCGCTGCCTCTCGTAGTGATTCTTTGCACTTCAGCCTTGTGTTTTGTTAGATTGGGGCTGGCACCCTTACTCCTCTCCCTAACCCTTTTGTGTTTCTGTCTACGTGTCAAAATAACCAGGGGGCATTTGAGCTCCCTGACGTTCTTTCGCTTCCCACCTCCCACATTAACGAGATCAATTAAGACTGCCATGTTAGATTAACACACACCAGGATACCGCACAATTAACGAAGCTAACTCAATCAAACAAGGCAAGGTCACACTCTCGGAGCTCCCGTTCACACACAGTTCAAGTAATGCGTTACAAATCAAAAGCAAAGCCTTGTCCTAGTGACTGGAGGAATCAAACAGATTGATTTAAACTTTCATCAAGTGAACCTTAAATCTGTTAAATCTCTCGCTCCATAAACCCCGCTCCACTGTTTCTCTCATCAACTCCCATCCAAAACAGCTCCTGCTCTCATCAAAAGGAAGGAATTTTTGACTTCCAAAAACATTTGGTGGACACAAACTGCAGTGGAAAAACTCAAGGTACCAGTCTGCCTGCTATTCCGTCATGGGAACGAGAGAAATGGTGGCGGGCTGGCTATGATTTTGGCAGCAGCGGGGCAGCAGCAGCTAATAGCTAAATCCCCTAACTATTCATAGATGCATGTCAGAGACTAGTTCAGAGCTTTGGTCTGACAGCTGCAAATCTACAACAGGATAGCCCAATGTTGAGTGTGGAAGAGAGACTCAATACAGGCTAAATATGTGACACACAATATGCTTGTAGAGTGTACCTAAAGCCTCGAGATTTACCATCTCAACTCATGTTTTAGTGCCTTCGTAGTGCTTTTTGTAGTTTTTATTCTTATAAACTGTATTCCTGATCTATTACTTATATTTTTTCCTTTTCTGTTCCTCACATCTCCACTGCTGTGAGACTGAAATAAAGTGCTACCTATCTACACTTTAAAACAAAAAAAGTCTACAAATTATCCAGAAGTGCTCTCACCATTTCCATTATGGTTAGGCTGTCAGTCAGTTGTGAATATGTAATTTCTTTGCAGAAAAAAATCATCAAGATCTATTTCATATTGGTAAGTGAGTTAGCGAGAACACCATTTATCTCTGACAAACTGGTGGTTGTTTTTTTCTGTTGAGGAGAATGAAGAAGAAGGAAAAAAAACTTCCCCATCCAGACCACCAACCACTCAGTGTAAACAAAAACTGTTTTCTGACTGTGTTCCATCTAATGTGAGACTCCAGCCTGACATTCTCACAGCAGGCCCAATCACACGTAGGGAATTATATGATGGAGGAGGGAAGGGAGAGGCAGAGTGAGGTAGGAAAGAAATGGATAATCACAAGACTATTCAGCATTGTTTTTCCTTTGTTCTCACATTTCTAGCACACTTTTTAAGTTGTTAATTTGCTTTTATCTCCTTACTTGAGAAGCATTTCCATATCTCACCCTCTTGCCATCATACTCAAATCTGTGATTTCTTCTTTGTGTTCTGTTCCTGTGACACATGCTAAATCACCCATTGCACTGTGCAAAACTCTATGGCTTCTGCTAAAAAAAGAAAGAGACTTTGAGTAGAGAGTCACTTTAAGCTGTAGTTCCCCTGAAAGCCAATCAAACATCATTAAAGGGGCACTCCAGATATTTAGCATTTTACTTTCATAAAGTCCGGGGTTTCATCTGATGATCACCATCAGGGTTATTTTTTTATAAACTTTGGAGCGCTCCCTTCAGAACCCACGGACGCTATTATATTACAACCGGTCTCACAGGCTGAGTAGCACTCATAACGAGTAAACTGAACTTCATGAGTAAAATCAGTGGTGTTCTTTAAAGTCGCTGGAAAAATCCCCTTCTTTTCCTCTTACTCTCTTGATCAGAATCAATTCAATCAATCTGTTTTGGAGCATTCTTGCCTGACAACTGGGTTACTGTCTCTGCCTATGATGGTGCCACCCGGGATTTCTACAGAGTCCGTTTCTGTATAAATAACTGTGCCAACCACACCACTGGTGAAAACATTTAGCCATACATTTTTTTTTTCTTCATATTTTTAAAAGGGGACCGTTAATCTTCTGATCCGTAAAATCTTCATCTTCGGGGTTCCAGAAGAGAAACGCAGCAATAGACAAATTCTCTATACATCACGTTTCCACCTTCTTTCATTCAAAGTAGCTAACTAAGTGCAACCTGGAAATGTTTTTTTAATGTTTGTTTTATGTAGCTTGTTGGCCCCAGTCAGAATTGTGCAATGTTATCACTTTTCCCCATTACTATTACAGTAAGGTTTTTGCTCAACCTTCAAAAGACGCTATTACAATTGGACATTGTGTTGTCCACTTTTTGGACAACACAATGTCCAATCGTGATACGAAAGAATATAGCCAAAAAATAATAATTTAAATCCTATGGTTGCAGCCACAACCCCCAAACATAAAACAATGGCAACAAAAGGTGAGGAGGTGTTCATTGTGGAAAAAGTCACAGATAAAAGATGTACAATGTATTGTTTGTTTAGTATTTTCTTCAGGTTTGTTGGCATTGTTTCTTTGTTTTTTATTTATACGTCTCCATTCCATGAAATGCATATGTAAAGTGAAGATGTTTATTTACTAAATTATGGAATGTATGAATTGTGTGTAATAAAAAAGTGAAAAAAACAAAAAGGGCGTATCTTCAGTCAACTGGGGCAAAACTGAGTGCTAGAAGGCAAAAGAGGGTAGGGCACAGCAGGGATGGACTAGGACAGAGCGGGACAGAGGCAGAACAGAGAAAAATGCCAGGAAAAGAAAAAAAAGGAAGCTTGTTAGCCCTGATGTGTTCGTGGTCCTGTGAGAGACGGTGTGGAGCTGTGCACCACAGAAGTTGGCACTGGCTTTAGCTCCTCTTTAATCCCCATTTCCTCCCTTCTGCATTATTCATTTCAAACAGGAGAAGAGGAAAAACAAAGAGGGAGCCGACTATAAAAACGTGGATCAAGGCAAAACTGGGGGGGGGATGGGGATAGTGCAGGGGAAGCGTCCTGGAATAACGCAGTCCCAAAGAGAAGAGTGCAAAATCAGCTCTCCATCCGAGGACAACAAATATGAAGACAGACTGATGATCTTGGGTTTAAAGAGATGAAAAAAGAGAAGGGCAAGAAAGAGGGTGAAGAGAGGTTGGGGGTGGGGGTGGGGGTGGGGGGGGCAGTTGGGAATTAAAATGGGAGCGAGGAAAAATATAATGTGACATTATCCGGCCTGGGTGTAGGATGTGAGGGAATCAAAGGCACCTTTGAGGAGCCAGAAGACGACACTGAGAAAGTGCTAGAAGAGTGGTGTCCATGATTACAAGAAGTGGAGAAATCTTTGAGTCTGTGCTCATGAAAGCCCACCCCAGGCCTCGTCTGAAAGCCCTGCTTGACTAGCACTGATGATACAGAAAGAGAAAAAGAGGAAGAGAACCACTAATGATGGAGGGGTCCGGATACTACAGAAGCGGCGCACTCTCCAATTCATTTTAATCACTATTCAAAATCATTAGCCCAAATGTGCAAGCACTCGTGTTCGTTGGACCGCGAGCCGACCGACTACACCTCAGCATGTGAGCCTCGTCTTTGAGGTCTTTACGAAAGACGGTCCAAGACTTGATGGAATTGAAAATGAAGAGAGGAAACTTTATTGTCTCTCAATCTAAAAGAAAAAAACACGACATGAAGATAGAAAGCTTTGAAAATAGGCTTTGCAAAGCCAGCCAAACACACTACAGAGTCAAATCATTTTGACTTTTCGGTTCCCCAAATCTGGCTACAAAAGCAGAAAGTTGATCAGGGAGCAACTCAGCATGGGAGTATTACAGAATCTCAAATAGTCAGACAGACGACCCAAACAACAACACTGACATCAAACAGGATTCATTATTCAACAGGCTGAACATGGCTGGAGTAACGACTAGGTCTCTTTCAGACTGTACAGAGTCTGTGTATGTCTTGTGTCTGTAGAAATCAATGTGTCTGATCAAACTCAATGTGGCCTTTCAGGCTCTTCCATCTATAGCCATACCAGAACTTGATTTTTGAGGCCAAGAGAGATATCAATGTTTGAAAGCCGCAAAGATCTGATATTGATATTGTCATTGTTGTATCTGTAAAATGCAGTTACGGCTAAAACTGGTTGATCAGCCCCAGCCGACCTAACCAGTCTACTTCCAATACAATGTTAAGGCATGTGCATAGATATGTTTGAGAGCTAAGTTGGACATTAAGAGACATGAAGTATAAAAACTGTGATGTTTCTGTTCTGTACATGTATACAGTGTTGTTTGAGTGGGTTATCTTTGTACAACTCAGACCTTCACCCTCTCCCTGGAGGAGGGAGCACAGAGAAATGATAAAAAAGGGAATTAAGAAACAGAAAACCGCTGCGGTCCATGGGGACACTACAAGGCCAGTGATCCATAATGCTGCTTTCTAACTATTTATAGCCCTCCTTCACATTTTTCACTTTCAGATTTTTATAGGCTAATGATTATTTTGCTGTAAAAGTAAATAGCACAGCACAAATAGCCTCGGCTTCATGTGAGGCCTTAATTGATTTATTTTCCAACAATCCAAATAAACCAGCACAGTGCTCTGCAGTGTGTGTGCATTTCAACTACTGCAGCCTCTATAAAACATATCTGCACTATCACCTGACCTTCCATGAGCCAGTGCTCCCATTAACAATACTGGACTCTCCTCCATCTTCATCTCTGTGTGTGTGTGTGTGTGTGTGTGTGTGTGTGTGTGTGTGTGTGTGTGTGTGTGTGTGTGTGTGTGTGTGTGTGTGTGTGTGTGTGTGTGTGTG
>JAVQJD010053002.1:0-12014 GCA_036023655.1 Nannoperca australis | reverse complement strand
CCCCCCCCCCCCCCCCCCCCCCCCCCCCCCCCCCCCCCCCCAACAGGGCTGCAGTGTGAATGGCAAGTGAAAGCAAAAGTCCTAACAGATTAGTGAGAGAGAGAGAAATAGACACCAATAATACTTTTGAAAAGAGAAATTAATTTCAAAAAGAAAGAAAAAAGCCTGTTTCTTGATTCATTAACTGTTTCTGAAGGTAAATGTAACTCGTCGCTCGCTACTCCAGCTGAACTCAAGAAGAAATGAGACAAAGAAACACAGATTCAAAAAACTAAACTCATGTATGTCTTTTTTTTGCTTTTTTTTTTTTTTTTTTAAACATGTGTCCGAACCTACAGAAAGTCTCCAAAATCCATAATTAAGATGTACATGCATCGCAACACTAGAAAGGTACGCTGATCTCTGGAAAAGATGAGACCTGGCTCGACCTCTGAAATCTTTTCAGTTCCTTTCATTACTTCAGTTACTTTGCGGGAAAGGAAAGACAGATTGGGAATAAAGTTACATGTGGTCACACACCATTTTGCATCTTAAAACTTTTTTTAAATTTTTTTTAAAGGGGGTCTGTATGGAGAAACGTCTGTCTTCGCCTTTGGAGCAGAACCAAAGGCGCCAAAGCAGCCAACTCAAGGTCGTGAGCAGCACTGGTGTACAAAAGCAACTGAATCCATTCCACAGGTCAGCTGAACCAGGTCATAAACTACAGGCTTATGCTCGTCGACTGTACAAGGAACACCTTCAGAGTTCGAAAAGGATCAGGTGGTTAAAGCAGGCAGTTTCCTGGCGCGTCAACATCCAGCCTTTGAGTTTAAAGGAAGGTCAAAAATACGGCGCGTTGCCAGCGACAACCCAGGGTGAATCAATTATGTCACGACAGGAAGTAGCCATCTGTACACACCTGGTCCACCATCAATGTCTCATCATCCCTGATTTACATGTCTAGGTTGTGATACTAGCCACAATTAAAGGCACATGTCACGCAAAATATTGTGAGGTTTCTCTGTGCGTTCGCAGCTTTCTAGCTGTAAGAGATTACGGGTTTCCTCTAATTTAATCTTAATCAAATCTAATATTTCAAAAAGTCCAGCGTGTTGTTTTTTGTTTCTGCCTGGTTAAATGTTGAACCAAATTACTGTTTAGTCATTTTATGCTGTGATCACTTAAAGCTCTCCTGAAGAAAGCATTTGATTTTTGAAGGTTAGCTCAGCTTAGCATAAAAACTGGAAGCAGGGGCAAACAGCTAGCCAGAAAGTTACTGTTCCTGTGTCAAGCAGGCTGGAAACTCACAAACTGTTTCACTTTCTGTACATATAAAACTAACAAGATATAACATGTTAATTATTGAGCTTCAGATGTGCTGGTAGGTAGATTTTGGACAGCGCCAAGCTAGCTGATTCCCCCCGTTTCCAGTCTTTAGCTAGTCTTTAGCTAAGCTAAGCTAAGCCAATCCTCTTCTGGCTCTAGCTTCATATTTACCGTACAGACATTACAGAGTAGTATCAATCTTCTCATCTACTAATATATTTCCAAAAACTTCACATTTTAAGGACTAACTTATTAAGTCTTAGTCGACAAGAGCGATCAAATGAGTAGATTTAACCTGTTAAGTACTTGATCCCACAACATTTGCACACAGCAACATTAAAACTGAAGATCACAGCTAATCTGCTAGTCCAAATATTGTACCAGCTGTGTTACAGTGAGGAGATACAGTATTGAGATGTAATCCGGTAGATTCATAAAGTGTCGATAAGGCTGCGAGAACACAGAGAAACCTAGAGATTTCTTTTTTTTAATTTGCTTTTTTTTTTTAGTGACTTTTTGTTCAAACTACTGCTATAACTCTCCTCAATCAGGAAACAGACGCTTTCTACACTAGCCCATCTAAGTTACTGCGGTCAGTTTGAGTTTAGGATACAATTTGGGACAACTGAGGATGTACATGATCTTTAAAAGGCCTTTTTTAAATTTGGACTCTTTTGAATTTGATGATATTGCCACTAAAGGATATTTCCATGCAGGAAGGTTTAAAAAGTTAGTGACTTTCTGAGGTGTCAACAGAACAGCTCAAGATGAGAGTCAACACACTGCTTTGTCTTGATGGTCCTTTGATGTCGTGGAAACCTGCGTTGGTTAGACAAATCACTGATTTAAGTCGTGTCACAGAGCTCCAACACGAGGCAGATGCGTTTAGAGCAAGGCGGCTAGAAGTCATCTTGGAACATCGTGCCGTCCCCAAACTGACTCAAACTAACGCATCGCTGAGTCACCCACGTATGAAAAGACAAAAAAACAGATGGTGTTACACTGATGCAGTCGATGCCTTGATCTATTCAGAGCAGGAAGGTGCTTTTCAGAATGGGCCAAATTCACAGGAATGGAGGAGCATAAATCCAAGGCAGAAAGATAAAAATAAAAGCCTTATTATGACGGAGAGCAGACAAGAGCTCCATGACGCTGGCGAACACGTCGCACTTAATCCAGAGTGGATTTCACAAAGGCGGCTTTGATAACTGGACTTGTTGCTTCATTAAACCTGACTTAATTCTCTGGTTTAGAGCGGTTTCACTAAGCTTTACTCTGACTTTAAAGTCCGGTGATGTGCACAGTCCTGCAATTTACAAGCAAGTAGAACGACGCACAATTGAAATCACGCATGCAATGAATGCACTGCACTGCCCCCAATCCCCAATCTGTGGGGATTAAGAGGAGAAGTCAGACTCCCTCCTGTTCCATTTCCAAAGTGCAGCTGACAGAAAAGAACTACATCAAATAAGTTTAAGCTCAGAATAAGTTGAAAAGTCAGGAAGAATAAAATTTACACAAAATGTTTATTTTGTCAAGGTAAAACTTATTACTACTACATTAATACTTCAAACAGGTTTTCTAACTGCAACACAAAAAGGTCAAATACAAAGGTTTTCATAAATTAAAGAAGAGCTCATGTGATCAGGTGAGTTCTACATTCATGATGTTGCTTCCTTAAATCCCGCAACCTGATCAAGTCTGTCTGAAAGCAATAGTTGCTGCACTAACTGAACTGTTATTTTTGTGTTAATAGTAAGTAAGTGGCACTACTCAAAGGAAGTCTAGCTTCCAGCCTGAGCCCTCTTTGTGAAACATGAGGCTGAAAAGGCTCATCAGTCACTGGTAACAACAGTGGAACATGTTGCCATGAATGTACCAGGACAGGTTTTATAATGACTGTATACCAGGCGTTTCCTGTTTCTGGCTACTGAATTTAGAATCCTGGAATATTTATACTGTATTTCACATATGTATTTCATAATGTCAGTATCTTTTTGTCGTCTGGCGCTCTTTGAGAAGTGTTTTCTCCACAGACAGCTGTTTCAACCACACAGAACTTCTGCTGTTCTAAAATATTACCGTTATTTATAATGTTGACTGTGACCTGAGCTCACGTTGCTTTTAATGTGGATTCAATTCATTTTAAACATGACATTTTGTTCCCTGTTGGAGTTGGTATCTTTTCTGCGGTTTATTTGCATCAGAGTGCCTCAGATTTATGTTTCTCCACTGTGAGAAGAAAGTGTACGTTACCGTGGCAACATGAATCAAAACACATGACTTGTACGATGAGATGAGAATTCGTTGCATGCATACCTGTTCGCACTTCACCCTGAAACGTTTGCTGATCCCAAAGGCAGGTTTGATTTGTCGTGAAGTGTCGTCATGGTGATCAGAGTTCAAATAAGTAGCCATGACAAGAAGAAAAACATAAGTGCCAAGAGTTTGGAATTTATAGAATAATAAACGTAATACTCAGTATAGTTATATTATAAACCCAATCCCAAGTGTCGGGATTTGGATCTTTAGACCACCAAAAATATTGTATAGATTTCTGAAGCTGTGGGAAACACTGAACGCTGCGAGATCTTCTCCCCACAAACACCGGCTGTAAAAATGTGTCCGCAGCAGGAGGCCTTCCTGTAATCCCATGTTTCCTTAACAACCAATTATTTCCTCCATTTGTTTGACTTATTTTTTTCGGATGTTAGAAAGTCCAAACGGTGGTGGGAAAAAAAATTCAAGCATTCAATTTAATTGATTTGAAAAAGCATGTAAACAATTGTTTGCCTCTGATGGGAAGGGGAGCGTGTTTGGGGTAAATGCCCCCGTGAGAGATGAGCTTTGGTCAAATCCCTCGTCTTCTTTTTCTTTTGTCCAAAAAGTGCTGTTTCTTTTCTTTGTCAGTCCAGAGAAGAAGGGAGATACCAGACCAGTCGAGAACAAACCAGACCGGCCCTCTCAGAGACCTCGAACAGACCACGTCTGGTCCGCCACTTCACTACGGTGAAACTCTTCCATGCTGATGAAAAGTGTGTATTGGTGTGTTTGACAAAGACAAGAGAAAGAAAAAGCGAGAGAGACTCTACCGTGTTTTATGACGAGTAGCCTGTGTGTGTGTGTGTGTGTAAGTGAGAAGGTCCTCCAGTGGTGTATCTACGACACTCCGTTCACCAGCGGAGGAGCGTCCTGTTTGTCCTTCTTCATCCCTCGGTCTCTGATGGGTCTCTGGTGGTGATGGCGAGGCGGGCCCTCACCGCCGGCACTGATGCCACCCTGGGACGAGGAATGCCCTCCTCCTCCTCCCCGCCCCCCCGAGGAGTGCTGCACGCTGCGCTCGTTACCGTCCACGCGGATCTGTGGGAGAAAGGAAGTAAGTACAGTCTGGGTCCACACGTCACAGCTACGAGTGGGGGGGGGGGGGGGGAAGATAAATGAGCGACGAATCGGGACATTAGACGGGATCTGGGCCCAGATTTATCAAGCGTCTCAGAATAACTCGAGCAGAAGGTTCAGCTTGGACTAAATATAGTCCCACCTCAGAGTAGGACAGTTATTTCTGAAGCTACTCTGACAATCAGCAAGAACAGGGACACTCCAGACTGTCTTACAACACAGACTCCCCTTTCCACCCACATGGAACGAGTCCCGTTCCACTTTGTGCACCTAATTCTGAACCGTTTCAGCCAAAAATAAGTTCTGAAAGTAAAAAGAACAGCAGGTTTTCTTTGACCTGAAGAGCAAACATCAGAGGGCGTGTCATGTTGTACACGTTGGAAAGAGAGGATGGTGGTCCACTGTGGTCTTATCAATAATAGTTGGATAAAAACAAAGATCTGTAATCACAGAACAAATGCTTGCAGGTAACAGATGTGAGCCGCCATCTTGCTACTGCCGGTTACTTCCTGCATCGTGCAACGTGCTCAGATGATGACACATCGTGGATTACAATGTCTCCCCTCAAAAGTGATGGAAACGCAGGCTGGTTGGCTAGACAGCACCAAGGTTCTGCTGAACAGAACCGGGTCAAGAACTGGAGCTCATTTGGTGGAAAGAGGGCGTGAGGGCTGAAGACGTGTTGCAGTTTTAAAGACAGTTGTGTTTTGGAGCATCAGACAGGTCAAATCTGATACAAAGAAATAGTCAGCATAGACAAATCAACTAGGCGAACAATTTAAACCAATACAAACACAAAAATATGATGCAAAAAGGATCTGAGGATATTTACCAATTTGCCAGTTGCATGACTTAAACAAATGTAAATACACCGCAGTATAAAAGAATCCATGTTAATTATAATATTGTTATAAGAATCCCTTGTTTTGCTCCATGAAGAACATCTTCTCTTCCAGATCCTTCTACAGCTACACCCTGTTCACTTATGTAAATACACCACAGCAACATGTCTCTCAAATGTTATGTGAAATAAATAGCTAACACACCAACACGTAGCTTTGTTGATATAAGCTGTTGTTTTACTGCGCTCTTATTTCTGTCTGACTGCTGTCGTCTCTGGATCCATCCTGAATGTTTCCGGAGATTGGAGTCACTTCCAATTTTAAAGTTGTGTGTAGTTCTAAAAGTAGAATTAAATGAGTGTTGGCCACTTTGGACTGATTTCCTTCTCTGAGACACGTGTTTTTTCATTTTCTTGGTCTTCAATAAGTCTGTTTCGGACAGCTCTGTGTAACTGGTGTGTTTCCTACACACTGTTAAGGATTAAACACACCAAAGTCATGTTAGGGGCGAATGTGAATGTTTGTGTTACCTGTAGAGTGTCTTCCTGCGCTCTCGTCTTGGGGTCTCTTATATGACGGGGTCTCGGCTCGCTCCACTGCATGTCTTCACCTAAACCAGGACACACAACTTGTAGGCGTCATCCTCGGAAAAATGTGAAACCAAACTGTTCTTCAAAAGATTTATGCTGATCATTCAATATAAATGAGAATGCATTAGTGAAGACAGTCTGCATGGATCTCATTATGTGACTCATTCCCATATTTCAAGATATAATTTGAAGAAATGCCATTCACTAAACGCACATTTCTTTTTTGATACATTCATATTCCACTTGATCTCCAGGAGAATGGCAGAAACATAATACGAGTGCAGTTTAACAGATTGTTTGTTGTGTAAAAGTTGTACATATTTGACTCTGCTGACAGCCAATGATCATTACCACCTACCTTTATACCCTCCCCCTCCTCTTCCTCTCCCTCCCCGTCCCCGCGGCCCTCCTCCGCCTGCTCTCTTCCTCCCATCCGTCCGTCTGGGCAGGGTCCCGCCTGCTGTCATCAGCTCCTCGGTGGGGGCCAGCGACCAATCGCTGAGCTCGTCTTTGTGGTCCGACTCCGTCTCTGATGCGTTGGAGGCCTCTGAGTTGGTTCCTGTGGGACAGAGGACACGAGTCAAACTTCAGTGCAATGAAGCTTTGATTAAATGTTTCGTTTTGTCGTGAAGTCGCCGCCGGGGGACGAGACTCGCCATTCAGCTCTTGTAGTCTTGTACTAGCTGAATGTTTTGTGTACTTTCCATTGAAATCAGAAATCCAAATGCGTATTTCACTCTGGAGTGGGGTCACAGTTCAGAAAGAGTGAAGCGGTTACCTTTCATCAAATACGGCTGAAAATAACCTCAATCTGAGGCAGAAAAAGAGCTCTTCGGCTGAGTGATGGTGCGTTTTTATATCCAGCACTTTATATTGAAGCTTCAGGTCATTTAGTTTACCTTTTATGTGCACAAGCACAGTATTTAAAAAAGATATGAATAGTATTGATTTGAACACATTTTCATAAAATTCACTTGTAGTCATTTAATCTTACCTGAGGCGAAAGCTGCACCTCCTCCTCTTCGCCCTCTGCCGCCTCTTCCTCCCCCTCCTGCGTAGGGCTTCCCTCCTCCACTGCCTCCCCCGCCTCCTCTCCCCAGCCCCATGCCGTTATCGAACACGTAGGTTTTGTCTTTGAGGCTACGAGGCCCCGTCCCTCCTCCTCCTCCGCCTCCCCCTCCTCCTATCTGCCTCAGCTGCTCGTCAATTTGAAGGCGCTCCAGACGGAGCAGGTCCACCTCCTGTGGACAGGAAGAATTAAAAAGAACATGAGTGCATTTGCATTAGTACTAGTAGCCTGGTTTGACCGGGGACAGTTGGTGTAGTGGAAAGACTCGGCATGTACCGGGTAACATTTACAACACAGTCTCCGCTGATGCTCCTATCTGTAAAGTTATGTTATGTTGTGTTTGATCTTCTTCTGGTGTTCCCACTGTTTCTACAGTTCATCTAGAGTTATTTCATGGTGTTGTGGTGTGGGGGTCTGGTGACGCTCTACCTGCGCCCCGGTGAGTGTGACTCAGACCCACAAAAGAGGGCTTTGAATTGGAGGTGGTTTTTCTTTTGCTTGCTCTAAGGGAGCACAGAGACGAACCACAAGACTTCATTCTGTAAAACAGTCTCAGTCAGATGGGACTGGCTTAAATGAAACTGCCGATACGGGCTGTTGTTCTTACTGGTGATTATACGCACCTTAAGGTAGTTGAGGTGATAGTCCAGCAGTACTGTAGCATTGGAGATGCTCTCCTTGGTCCCGACAAATACAAATGGCACCATTCCCTGTGAGAGGTTCCGAAAGAGAAAGAAATGTCACCAGTCGGTGGTTTAGGGGTATGAGGGTTGAGCCTGACTTCAGAACATGGTTAAAAACAATCTTTAGCTGTATGTTGAGTTGATAAGGAGTCTTTTCTTTCCCACCGACCTCATCTGCTGCTGCTGCCGCTGCTGCAGAGGGCTTTTTGTCGTTCTCAGGCTCAATACGAACCCGCACCACCCCAGACTTATCAACCACTTCCTGGATCAGTTTGCCGTTTTTGCCAATCACCTTCCCTGTAACAGGGCAAAAACATCACAAGTCTGTCAGTCAGTTAAAGTTCAATATTTTGGCTAATTCTTCAACAAATTCAAGTTACCACACAAATAATCTGATTTTTCTCACCTACTAAGTTCCTGGGAACTTTGATAATATCTTCAGAGAACTCCAGGAAACTCCTGGCAATGCGCACAGCCTCCTGGTCCTTAGACAAACAACAAAACCAACATACTCTGTCACTTCCTGACCGCACTCAAGTTCAACTTTAACATAGAAATATAAAACAACAAGAAGCCTTGAAGCTTCTCATCCAGACCACACAGTATACACAGATCAGCCATAACATTAAGACATAGTGAACATTTTGGCCTCGAAGCTGATGAAAAATGGGCGAGCGTAAGGAATTGAGCAACTTTGACAAGAACCAAACTGTAATTTCATCGACGACCGTGAGAGCAATTCCAAAACTGCAGTTCCCGGTCTGCAGCGGTCAGTACCGACTAAAAGTGGTCCAAGGAAGAAAAACCGGTGAACCGGCGACAAAGCGGCCAAGGCTCATTGGTGCAGATGGGGAGCAGAAGGCCGGCCCGCGTGGTCCGGTCCAGCAGAAGAGCTACTGTAGCTCAAAATGCTGAAACGTTAATGCTGGTTCTGACAGAAAGCTGTCAGGAATGGTTTGAGGAACATGACAACGAGTTCAAGGTGTTTACTTGGCCTCCAAACTCCCCAGATCTCAATCCAATCGATCATCTGGGGGCTGTGGTGGACAAACAAGTTCGATCCATGGAGGCCCCACCTCACAACTTCCAGGACTTAAAGGATCTGCTGTGAACGTCTTCGTGCCACATACCACACTCTCCTTCAGAGGTCTAGTGGAGTCCACTCCTAGATGGGTCAGGGCTGTTTTGGCCTATACAATATTTGGCAGGTGGTCATAACGTTATGGCGGATCGTTGCATATGTTGTCTGCGCTGGTAAATGAGTGGAGTCATTCTACCTCTCCATATATGTGAAAGGTGCACGTCTCCTCGTCCAGGTCTATGTTGGTGACTCCAGGGACTTTACGGGCTTGCTGAATGTTGGCCCCGTGAGTCCCGATGGCCAGACCCATGAGATCGTCCCGTACCACAAACTGCTCGTGAAACCGTGACGCCAGCTGTCTGGAACTCTGCAGAGACACAGTGAGAGGGACAGAGAAACCATGAGCAAAGACATTATCACCAACACCACAGAGGACAAGTGGGCAGTCCCTTAATGGAGCTAAAAGGATTCAATTACATACATTCATAGCTACACGCGTGTGTGTGTGTTTGATCACTACCTCCAGTTGTCTGTTGGCCTCTTCGTTCCTCTGCATTAGAGACAGTTTGGTGCGGAGGCTCCTGAAGTGCATGTCACTCATCATATTGGCCCGCTTTGTTGTGACCTCTTTCACCGACTGCGAGAACAAGCAAAGAATTTTATTCAATCAAAGACTCTGACTTATGTAAAGTGTTAATGACGGAGCGGCCATTACAAACCGAGGTGATGTGCGTTTGAAGCACACAGGGTGCCCCTAAAGAACTGGGTAATGTGTATAATATATTTTCTTAACTGTGCGTAAAGTTAAAAACTGGTTTAACGAACCAAAATGACCAGCTGCTTCTTCTCGGAGTCGTAGGTGACACTGAACGCTCCCACCGCCTTTTTAAAGTCTTTGTGTGCAGATTCCTTGGAGCACCTGTCGACACACACAAATCACACAAATAATGAATTCATGTGAATTAATGTCAATTCATGTCATATTAATTCACGGCCCTCAATAATTCTGCTCATGATAATCTTTTCAGGGCCGGGTACAAACATGATGTGCATACGTGGCCCAGTTCCAGCCATTCATTTAAGGCTTCGGAGAATTTGATTGATACATTTTCAGGTTTTACACGATAATAAAAACCCACAAAAATGTGACTAACGCCTTCTTGAAGTGCTGCATTTGAGTGTTGTTTTAGCAGCACATACCACAGCTGTTCTACTGGCAATGTGAGACTGACACTGTTCCTCTGACAGATGCAGCTACGAACCAGCACGACCTGTTGATCCACGTATACAACCACCGCAAAAAAAACAAACAGCCATTTGATGCTTCGGCCCGGCAGCTAGTGCAGAGGGGTGAGCCCGTTTAAACTCTGACATTCTCTCAGCTTTACTTTCAACTTGTCACCAGTCAGCACGGCATTTGGGCTGCAACTAACGATTATTATATATTATTGATTAATCTTTTAGTCTACAAAATGTCATACTATGACTATGATGAGCACATATTTTTAAATGCTCATCATAGTCTCTCACGGCCCAAAGCGACGTCTTTGTCCAATCAACAGTCCAAAACCCAAAGACTCTGCACGGCAAACTGAACTATTGCACATTGTTATGTTAACATTTTTATTGCTAAATGTCTTTATTTTATATTTGTGTTCTCTACTTGCTTTTATACAGAACTTGCTTTTTAGGTGCTTTGTTTTATGTATCTGTATATATTTATGTGTATTTATGTATTTATACACCAAAGCAAATTCCTAGAATGTGAAAACCTACTTGGAAACAAATTCGATTCTGTATTCCAGATCCATGATCAAGCATTACTTTAAAGGCAGAGAAATCAAATGTAAAAAGTATTTTTATTGCTCATATTACTCAACTTCCTCTGGGTTTTCTTTGGAGAAACACGCTTTCTAAGCACAAAACCTGTTGGAAGTCATCTCACCAAAGAGTTACGTACATGTGTGTCTAGATATCAAACTTACATCTGCCGTAGATCCTCCGGTACGTCCAGTCTGATCTTGATGAAGGTGCTTTTGGTGGCTGGTTTATTCGGGTTGACCGGCCGTAACCGCTCCAGCGTCACTATCTCATTTAGCGTAGCGTCACATGCAGCGTACTCTATTACGTAAAACTAGAGATACACAGAGACAAGGATGTCAGTGTCAGAAGAATTGCGACAGCAGGGTTGGAAAACTATATGAGTAACAACTGTGAATTAATATATACGACAAATATCAGTTTTAATAAGATAATTAACATTTGGGAAGAGAAAAAGAGAAAAAGAGCGACAGTGGAAGAGGCTGAAAAGCAGAAAAAGACAGCAGATAAAGTGTAAAACCAGAGGAAAACTTGGGGTATGGAAGGCAAAAAAAACAGCACACAGCTGTAAAACACACGTCTGACAGGTTAGTCTAAATTCTTCAGAAGTTAAATCCTGATCACAGCAAAGTGAACTCACTTGGACCTTTCCTCAAAATCAACAGCAGCCTCCAGAGGAATGATGGTTTACTTCAAACACCGCTTTTCAAGAACACTGCTTTGCGAATCTGAATTACCCAGCCCTACGCAGTACCAGTGACCCGAGCCCTACGCTGTACCAGTGAACCGAGCCCTACGCTGTACCAGTGACCTGAGCCCTACGCTGTACCAGTGACCCGAGCCCTACTCTGTACCAGTGACCTGAGCCCTACGCTGTACCAGTGACCCGAGCCCTACTCTGTACCAGTGACCTGAGAACTACGCTGTACCAGTGACCCGAGCCCTACGCTGTACCAGTGACCTGAGCCCTACTCTGTACCAGTGACCTGAGAACTACGCTGTACCAGTGACCCGAGCCCTACGCTGTACCAGTGACCCGAGCCCTACGCTGTACCAGTGACCTGAGAACTACGCTGTACCAGTGACCTGAGACCTACCTCTCCTGTGACCATGCGAACCTTGGCCAGCCACCATCCACATGGCTCCTTGTCATTAGCCCTGGAATATACCTGGAAACACACACACACACACACACACACACACACCAGTTGAATTCATTGATCA
>JAVQJD010053001.1:0-20336 GCA_036023655.1 Nannoperca australis | reverse complement strand
GTAGTGCGTAAGTGTGTTTCTGTATACTATTTCTCCAGCCGTGGTCACGTGGTGTCATAAATTATGGTATTATGAGAGGTATTTATTGAAGTCGGACTAAGTAGGACATCACTGAAGGCATAGGTGTGAAATGCACTGCCTTTTATTATGGAGCCAGAACAGTGACAGTTACATTTGGCATTGAAAAAAAAGTATTTTATAAGATGTCAGTTTTTTGGTTTTAACTCTCTGTCAATGTTTTGATGTGGAGAGGAGGGGTTTGAGTAGAGGAGCTTTGAGGGGAGGGACAAGGAGAGCGTATATATACTGCATATTAAAGAGAGAACGTCACTCTTCACTGTTCCTGAACCAAATTTTCTTTTTGATGCTAAATGTAATTGTCACTGATATTTAATTAGCTCTGACTTTTTATTGAACTCATTCAACTTTTGTGTGTATACTTGCTAAACTGGGAAGTCATATCAGTGAAGGAGCAATCTTAAAAATATTTAAAATGACACGGGCCAGATAAGCAGGGGCATAGCCAGACCTTCTCTACTGGGGTAATCAGCTTAGACCCAGTGGAAAATAACTACTTCAAAATGTACAGAAATTAATAAATAATAATGAATAATAAAGTACCCCTGTAGGGTCCCACCAGGCACCTAGTGTATGGAAAGGTCTCTTCTAATGTTACTCTTCTGTAATGTGAGTAGAGAAAATTTAGAAAGAGTAGGGGTGTTTTTCTTTCGGAAATCACCATTCAAATGCTCACTTCTAGTCACGTACTACCAGTAGGAGTTAATTTCAAGTGTGTTTTCATCTGCCCCCACTCCTCTTGACAACTGTTTTTTATTTTTATTTTTATTTTAAGTGAGTAAGTTTACTTGTAAGAACATATTTTTTTATGGATAACCATGGAGCATTATAATTAACATTATAATTTCTAAACATTTTAGCATGTTAGTATTGTCATTGGGATAACTTGATGCGCCAGATGGTTTGTTGCACAAAAGCATCTGAGAAGTCGTCCTTTGGAAACTGTTTGGAAAAGGGCAGGCACTTTCAAAAACTAGGCAGGTGATTGGATGAACCATTGGTCTATCCTGGGCTAACTTCAACAAATCAGATCAACAAAACATATGCCGTAGTAGAAGAGCCGAAACCATGGAGAAAAGCCTTCAGTGCCGTTGTTTTTCTCTCTTCTTTCAATGGAGAAATACTCTCCAGTTCTGATAAAACTGATGTTATAGCAGCATTTACACTAACCTCTTAGGAGCTGCCATTAATTCGCTTTTCGCTGGTGTCACACCTATAGCCAGTAGGTCTTCTTTGGACGATGATTGGTCGGAACTACTGTGGATATGCTACAAGCACATGACTTAAGTCTCGCAACTCCAACTGCCTTGCAAGATAAATGTTAGCATGGTGATGTTAGCATTTAGTTCACCACTGTGCCTAAAAGTAAAAAAATACTGGATGTCCTCAGGTGCAGGGCTTGGACCAAAAGACATTCTGAGCCAATATATCCCCAAAAAAACAAGTCAGCTATAAATATTTTCACAATTTTAATTGGAAATTATATATAATATATAAAAGGACACATAAGTTATTATTTCACACAGCATAATCAATAAATATAATAAAAGTAAAATAAAAAAGTGAGGGAGGACACCTACCACATCCTTGCTCCAGAATGACAAGAGCAAGGATGAAGCAAAGGGGCTGGAAATATACGTTTTGCATACAGTAAAAATAATCTAAGGAGGACACAGAAAGAGGGAGGCATGGACAGTAAGAAAGGAAGGAATAGAGATAGAGATAGAGAAATAGAGAAAGACAGCCATTAGCCATTCTGAGTACCCTCTGTCTACCCTCGAGCTGTGCTATACCTCCTGGGACTGTACTCAAAACCTTCTCACACACACAGACACACAGTCAGGTTGCCCTTGATCAGTTCCTCTCACCTGCCCACATACACACACATACACACACAGTGCTGTGAGTGTGAAACACAAACAGTCTCTCTGACATAGAGCAGCAGAAACTACATCCTTTTTAATGCTGTGTCCGTACACATTCTCTTGTGATGTTTGGTGATGTTCACAGTGGATCCAGACAGGAGCTCGCTTCTACATTATTTCGTTCATTTAGTCACTCAAGGTTTGACTGTCTGCTCCCTAGTGGTCGTCGTAAGGCATGACAGTGTCTTACGAACAGATCTGTAGGCAAAGAACATGATTTTGGTATTGCATGCGTTGTGGTTTCCATTTGTAATGTAATGTAATGTTTTTTGTAGTCAGAGCAGTATTGACCAATCACGATTGAGCAAGCTTTGCTTGCAGGAGAGAAAAAGAGGTGGGACGCATTGGCCAAAATGCAACCTTGGAACCCATCGGCTATTGTCTAGCGCTGGTTTAGTTTTTAATGAATCTCGGAGCCCTAGAAATTCACTTTTTATTAGCTTTTGAAATGTATCTGCATTCAAATCAAGATGATAGCTAATGGGTTCCGAGATTGCTAATCTGACCATATGCAATGGCCACAGAAGAAGAAGACTTGGCCCAAATATTAAATATCCGTTTGTGATTGAACGCCTCCACATGGACCACAAACAACCACACTTCACACTCCACACCACCTACTGTCATTCCATTCAGCAATACTAGTCCATAGGCAGACTGTATACAAACACACACAGAATGACATAAATGGCACTACATGCTCTGCCCACACCAAACACATCAATACATACATCTCCATACTCTCCCTGTTTTCAGTGTTCTGTTTTAACTGAATTTAATCAATAATATCACACCACATAAATCTTGTCAAGTATAAACTTCTCGTTTCTGTACTTGAGTCGATTCTTGGAGTAACATTTCCTTTCTGGGTTTCTTTCTGCACTACAGTCTGCTGCTGATAGCTGGTCACCACAGGAGGATTCCCCATGGCCCCATTGTCTTTTACCTTGAACCACACGACCACAAATTCCTCTTGAACATTATGGATATGAAAATGTATATGCACAGATGTAGTCATTGTCTTCAGTAGAGGTATGGGGGAAAAAAATCTATTCTTAGATGCATCGTGATTTTCTTTTCTCTTACATTGGCGGTAAGTGTTTGTACCAAAATAGTCATGTGTTGCAGCCAAGTCTGCAAGCATATTTTCTGTCCTAGCTTTGTGATAACTACTGCAACGTACAACAACAGAGGAAGATGTTCTTCTTCTACTACTTGCGCTTTAAAACTCTCTCACTGTACTCAAGGGTACACCTGGTGGAAGCCATACCACACATTCACAAACATTAATACTACATAAAATATTAAATGATGGAAAACATATTAAATCAGTACATCTTGGAAAATAAACAGTTAACAGAACGAAATAGGTGAGTCAAAGGTTTAAATTCAAACACTGATCAAGATGCATCAATAATAATTTTATAATCACATCGTAGCCCTCATAATTGAATCAAATCGTGAGGTGCTTAGATATTCACACCCCTAGTGTTCAGTATTATTCTTTATTCCTGAAGCCAACAGAAACAGAATTAAATTAAATGAATCAAATGAGTCTCCAAATCCACTTTCAGGCCAAACAGTCAACTAAGCACACACAATGTTTCATTATAATGATTAATAATACATTATAATTATCAATTAAATCTACCATATGTTTACTTTGGTGTCATCCTGTGGCATGATCAAGAGTGACAGGGAGGTACTGTGACGGTGTGAGCTTTTATTTTGTCAGTGTTATCCTTGCTTACATTGGTTTGCCTTACATTACTGCTCAAGAGAAATCAAAGGGGAATTCCAGCAGTTTTGTATTGCACTTCCATATAGTTAGTTATAAAATATGGTCAGAAGAGGTGCGCAGCAGAGACCAAGGCTTTCTGACTTTAAGTTCCCATGGATCCAAAATGCTATATCATACAGCTCATATAATGCAACTCAATAACATCTTCTGTCCGACCCCCAAAGTTTGTAAGACAGGTTCTCTGAGATGAATAGTCTCCATAGCCAATCTGAGATAATCTTGATGACTTCATTGGGGCTATTTTCTCAGACTTAAAAAAACCTCCACACAAGACAATAAGTAAACCGACCTTGATGTGTAAATGCTGTGGAGCGTCCCTTTAATCTTCCTGTATTTTCAGTGAATGATCCCTTTATGTTAATAAAATATAACTATGACAAATAAGTAAGCAGTATTTATAGCAAAGCAGAATAAATATCTCTGTAGTTGTTGCTCAAGGTTACTGTCTACTACGGAAGCCATGCATTGAAACATTTCCTCACTTTTCCACTTTTTCTCAAAGTTAATGTTGAGATGACGAGTTATGCTACTTATGTCATAATCTTGAAATAATATGCTGTTTTCTCAAGATTTACAACAGAATCAAGATCACTTTAATTGTGCCGCTGAAAAAAACCAAGCCTTGCTGAAAGTTTTCTTAGATATAGCTATTATCTATAACAGACATGACATAATTTATGACATTAAGCAAGTTCAGCCTCTGTCAGTCCTTGATTGAAGAGAAGTGTGATGCTTTGATTGAATGATTTAGGCCCTATATAGCATAATGCCTAAATCATTGCAAGAACTTTTGAATTTTGGGGAAATGGGTAAATCTGGGCTATAATATCTCAGACAACATTGTTTATTATTTTGAGTTATTTAATGACTTGTGATATTGAGAAGACAAATAAAATTAAAGCTGCAAGCAGCATTGAAGGGCCCTCGCCAACGTGCGCAGGTCAGGGCGTGCGGCGGTCGAGGCATGACAAGTCTAGATACTAAGATACGTTAGTGTACCAAAATTGGTGATTGTAGGTCAAAGAGAAAGGGGGGGCTTTCGTTTAGAAAAATATAGGTGGCGCTATTCGCCCCCCGCCCCTCAACCTGCCTCAAAATGATGTGATACTGCTCTAGTCCTCCAGGCCAACGTGTGTGCAAATGTTCATGACTATATGAGCATGCCACGCCCCTCAAATAACTGCTTGCTTTTTATGGCGAATAGAGCGTTGCCATGGCAACTCTGTTTGATGAAAAGTCACCATCTTCCCAGGGAAGCATCATCTATATCTCAGGACTTCTCATATACAATTTCAGGCAGATCGGGCTTACCTGCTAGGAGGAATAATGCAAAGTATCACTCCAGTGTCTTCCTATCCTCACTAGGTGGCGCTCTCACTTTGATTCAATATTGACCCCTACATGCGTTCAGGCCGGGAGTGTCATCAATCAATATCAATATGGACAAGAGGCTATCATCTGAAGCAGAGTTACAGCCCTTTGAATTTTCATGGTGCCTCATCAATATTCGCTGCGCTGTCAAGACCACGCCCCCTGGTGAAAAGTCACAGATTTCTCTGAGAACCTTCATCTACATGTTTAAGCTCTGTGTAGTGATTTTGAGGTGGATCTGCTCATCCAGCTCCGAGCTGCAAGTCAGACTATAAAACATTTCACTTCCTGGGGGGGGGACGAAAAGTCAATGTTAAAAGTTTAGTTTGGTGTCCATCGCCTCTACATGACTTCTGGAAACTTTTGAAGCAGATCCGATGTAAACTTATGGAGGACTTCGCAAAAGTACGGAGTGTGGAAAAAGCAAAAAATTGACATAAAAGTATTAATAACTCAGTTCCTGGTGGGTTTAGAGTAGGGGTCCAAGAGGCGTATATTTAAGTCAAGACAAGATACACCAGTCCACAGATTTTGGTGAATCTAGGTGAAAGTTAAAGGAGGGGGCTTTAGATTTTAAAACTGTAGGTGGCACTATACCCCGCCCCGTTCTCCGAGCCATTATCAGATCCGCATTTTTGCCAAGCCCGACGCGTGTGCACCTTGCACTGTTAGTGCTCGGGCCCTAATTAAATTGTGATCACAGGAAAATGTTGGAAATAAAATGTTTTAATCCATGGGTGTATAGGGCTTCTGTAGTCTGCAGCATAAAGGGTGGTGGTAACCAGGAATTACAACCAAGTGCTGTAAATAGTCCGATGTCGCTGGTTTCCCATTAGGAAAGAGATAGAAGATGGGAGAGGGGAGAGAGTGGCTTTGTAGGAAGGATAACAAAGAGCTAATCTGTTCACAACAAGGCATGTTTACAATGGTCACAAACAGCCATTAACTCCAACCATAATATATTATCTGAACTGAGGGTATACACCGAAGGTTTGAGTGTTGAGTGAATCGGTAAATATTATTGGCTATATTTATCTAGGAAGAATACAAATATAAAAAAGTAATCATTAATTAATATTTTAGCCCTTTAAAGTCGCTAATTGTCATTTAGCCTTGTTGACATCATAGTCATAGCGGAATGTAGCAGCAAACTACTATAAAATCGGCTACACCAAGATAAAGCTTGCTTTATTAAGAGGCGGGTGTTTACGGAACCGACTGTACGACTGCTGAGGGCGGGAATAAGAGGGTGGGGGGCTGGGTCCTTTGTCCCTCTGCAGCCCCCTCCTCCCCCAACATGACAGGAGCGCGAGCCCCGGTTGTGGCAGCATTTGTCTCCTGTGCAAAAGATGTGCCCCCGTTTAGTCATCCATAGATATGCGTTTGGGAATTTATCATATAAGTGGGATGTGGTTTGTTAATAAATGGCAAGCGTGCTACTAAAAAGACCGACAACTTACTTGTAGAATTAACACAATAACACCACAAACACGGGGTAGTTCACCAACACAAGGCATCATGACGATAGCTTACTTTCGGTCGGCTACTATCAACATTCGTTCTTTGACGTGGTCTTGTGTTACTGTTGTGTAGTAGCCTATAGTGTGTATGTAAAGTTGGCGTTGGTAAAACAAGCAGCTTGGCGAAACATTCAAAAAGCATAGAAGCACTTTGTTAGGGCTGTACTTTCCGGCGTAACACGTTAAAGACAATAACGCACAACACCTAGCTAAACACAGCATCCCAGAGCTAACCTGCGTGAACACCACCACGGTGTCAGTACCACACCAGGTAACAGTTCAGCACATAGCGAGTATGAGGCACCGCGGGTAAAGCAGCTCCAGTGAACACACCAGTAGGACTACAGCACAAACAAACGAGGGAAGCCAATGAGAGCAGACCGATTAGTAGAAGCAAATCCCAAACTGACAAGGGGCTCCTGTAGTCGAGTTTATTCAAGCGTAGTAAAGTCCAATGGTTGCTTATTATCCTTGCGCAGGGACCGACTTACCCGTTTTTTCTGCTCGTCTGCGTTCAGTTCCTCAGAAATAAGAACGTGTCCATATTGTGTTTTATCTCCTCAGCCCTCCGACAGCTAGAACCGCAGCTTTTAATGGACCGTAGGCATCGTTTGGTGTGTGGTAGACGGGTCTCCTGTGCGTGCGCGCGCGCGTATGTGTGTGTTAGGATGAAACGCCTTTTCTCCTCTAGCAGCTGCATTGTTGACATTGCCTTCCTGACGTCATGCGGGCCCTCATTCACAACAACCGCCAAGTCCCCCCGCCCCCCCGCTCTTACGGTGATGGAGCCCCATTCCTTGACGATGCAGCGGAGTTGTTTGGTGAATTAGGCTACGACGATTCTCACTACGAACATACATACTTCACTACTACACATTTTATTTCTCAAACAGATAGGAATTTGAACAGACGCCACAATTTTAGTCTAGGAGGATTCTTTATTCAATGAATCGATTATTTATGTTGTCTATAAAAAGTCATAAAACGGTCACATTATCCCAGACCCCAACGCGACGCTATTCAGAGTCCTTGTTTTGCCCAAATAACAGTCTAAATCCCAAAGGAATCCTGTTATTCCATCTGACAAAGGAAAGACAGTATAATGTACAATGCAAATATTCTCATACCATGAACTTTTGCACATCCTTGCACAAAAGTACACCGCTCTTTTATTTGAATAACCTTATGCTGTCAGTTTTATATTTTATATGTATGCTTCTTGACTTTCAGTACTTGCTTTATCTTTATATTTTCAACTTACTGTTTAATGTTATGCACCAATACACCAAAGAAAATGTATTGTATGTGAAAACAAACTTGATTATGATTCTTGATTGCGACTAAGTTTTGCTTAATTAAAGTGGTGACATTCATTTATTCAATTATAATATTTATTTATTATTGAACACCCTCAAAGACAGCTGGCTGGAAACCCTGAACTAGAACCTTGAAAACTCTTCAAGGTGGGCTTTTATGCATAAAAATCTATTAAATCCCTCAAGGATGTATTGCATGCCCACAAGGACCCCTTGAACACCGTTAAGGTGACCTGATAAAGGCACCCTGGAACCCCTCAATGGGGACTCATGATGCTATTGGATTCCTGAAGTATTCAGAAGTATTCCTTTGCTATATTTTGTATTATTTTCAATGAGTATTTTTCTGTCAGTTAATCTATCTTTTTTTTCTATAAATCATTTAGTCTAAAGCAGTGGTTCCCAAACTGGGTGGCAGGGGTGCATAAGATCATGGGAAAAATCTGGTGTTAAACTAACGATTTCTCATTTATTTGGCATTTATTCAAGCCACATACAAAATGTATCTATTCACACCCTTTAAAAGCCAACCATTGATCAAAATGATGAAGGGCCATTCAGCTAGAAAGTTATCAACATTATTTCATGAATTGGATGTAGCTTAAGACCTGGGTGGCCGGGCCTGGGAAAGCTCTTTGTCCGCTAAGGTAGAAAAGCTTTTTTTCATGTCAGACATTTTGACATGTGAGAGAAGGAAACACACTGTTACAATGCATGATGTCTGAATTCCATTTAGCTGCTCCAGTTTCAGGCTCTTGGTATTGTGCATGCTTGGCTCACTGTCATATGGCTTACTGGGACACTTGAATAGAACAGAGCCATCATTAATGTTATTAGTAACACCCTTTCCTACTGTTCTGATTCTGGTTCTGATTCTGATTCTGACACATGTTCCAGGTTTGCTCTGGAAAAGCTATTTATTTATTGGGTTGTTGTATGCTTATTTTAAGTTTTGTATAGTTTTGTATCATATAATGCACTGATATAGTTTTCTTTTTTTGTACGTTTTATTTAATTTATTTAGCCTTTATTTGACCAGGTTTTCTCCATGGAGATCAAGGCTCTCTGGTACAAGATAGTCCTGGCCAAGAATAGCAGCAACATTAAGTTTCAGCATTAATTAACATGCAAATCAGATCTGAGTAACAACAGAAATGATCAGAAAAAACATTCACCATGGCTTTAATGTTCAGTTCAATTCAGTTCGGAATGACAAATTACATAATGTCCAGAGAACAAGGACTGTGATTTCCATGTTTCAAGTTTAAAAGTGAAGCTAAGTATTTTGCCAAGAATGGCTTTATCAATTTCCCTCACCCACCTCCCTCACCCACCTGCTGTCCACTAAAACTATGACTACCAGTCTCACCCCCTTCTCCTCACTGTCTGAGACTGAGATCACGGATCTCCTCTCTCACCGTCCTACCACCTGTCCTCTTGAACCTATTCCCTCCCCTCTCCTTCTATCTATCTCCCCCTCCATCATAACATTTCTTCTCCATGTCATTAACTCAACTTTTGCTTCCGGGACCTTCCCCTCTGCTTTCAAACAGGCCTGTGTCACACCATTACTCAAAAAAAAACGTCCAAAACGTGCTGTTTTTAATCAACTATCTACTTTCCTCAAACAGAACAACCTACTTGACCCCAACCAATCAGGCTTCAAGTCCGGTCACTCCACAGAAACTGCCCTTCTGTCGGTCACTGATGCCCTCCAGTCTGCCAGAGCTGCGGGGAGATCATCTGTTGTCATCCTGCTAGACCTGTCTGCAGCATTTGACACAGTGAACCATCAGATCCTGCTCACAACTCTCCTCGACCTGGGAGACTGCAACTTGCTCCTTGCCAGTCTCCCAGCCTGTGCAATCTGTCCCTTCCAGAAGATCCAGAATGCAGCAGCCCGTCTGATCTTCAACGTACTGAGGTACACCCATGTCGCCCGCTCACATCCGAGACTTTTCTCCTGTCTGGTCCCCCAGTGGTGGAACCATCTCCCCACATCCATCAGAGAAACAACCTCTCTGGCCACGAGACTCATTTTTTCCGGAAATACAACAGCACTTAAAAAATGTAACTTTCTACTAAGTTAAGCATATTGTACGTTATTATAATGGAATTGTATTTTAGTTTGAATGTATTGTATTTGAGAATGTACAGAGGAAATCTGTTTCTAGATTTAATGCTCTTTTCGATTCTGCCATTGGCAGCGATGTACTTACCTGTAACACTTACCTACAAGTATGATGATACATCTTGTTGTTTTCAATCATGGTTCTATGTACGTTATGTAAAGCTCTTATTTGGAAGTCGCTTTGGATTAAAGCGTCTGCTAAATGCCTAAATGTAAATGTAAAAACATACTGAGGCAGCATACACATAAAGCAGAACAAACACGTGTGTATAATGTGTGCCTCGAGGTCCTGTTTGTCAGTACTTAAGTTGTTGTATTGCATACCTGTTGTGTTATAACGGTGCAGGAATCTGACTGATGTCTGGAACCATAAAAGAGTAAGAGTTCTGTGATGATAGCAAGGCTATCAAGATTCAGGTGAGAAAGATTTATTCAGAATTAAATAAGTACAAGATGAAAAGAGCGTTGAAAGGGAAGAATACAGAAACTCATCTAGTCATTTGTCCGCCTTTACAGCCTCGTTGTGTTTATATTCTTGCAAACTATTCACACTCACACTTTCCCAAAGGCTTTTGTAGGACAGGAAAGCATGCAAAACCAAATTACAAGTTGGAAGCTTAGTGATGGTGACGTTGAAGTCATGCAACCGTTTGATTATATCCTAATGTTAGCTTTTAACTTCTGATGATTGCATTTATGCTTCTAAAATCCTAAAAGTGGTGTTCATTTGTGATTGGGAAAATCCCATTGGCTATTATCAAGGGAACCAGGGCAATATAAATAAGATTGAATTGAAATTGAATTGAATGCTAACTTGTGGCCTACAAAAATACATTATCTCTGCACTCAATTGGATGGGTTACTTCCACAGTCACATTCACTTAGGAATCCATTAAGTTCCTGCTTTTGATAATGGTATTTCAATAACTGTCAAACATATTTTTGAATAAGAGGGGCGTAATTGAAAAAGGTTTCAGAACAACAGGTATAAGGAATAAGTCATATATTCCCAGAGCCCAAATTGCAAATTTTGTCTGACAACAAAAAGAAAAAACTTGCAGTGTTCTAGATAGATTGATATGAAATCAGATCAAAATCTAAGCATTCCATTTAACTGTAGCTAGCAAATACTTATTCACATTTTATTGTGAATGTGAATGTGAATAAATGCTTATTCACATTTTACTGGTGTTTTTTTATTATTATATTTGCCTGCTAAATAATTTAAACAATTAAGTAATAATCACATTTTGAATTATTTGATAGCATTGAGAATACGTATTGGCCTCCATAACCTTGTAGCTACTGAACGCACATGGCACTTACATTTAACTCAAACTGTAACACAAAGAAGTGCTTTTCAGTGTGCTGAGGCTATTCTGAACAGGATAGTAGGTACGATACGGTTTCTAATAGTGTAATCCTGCAGGAGCTGGCAGAGCTGTTACATTTTATCAGTTTGCCACAGACAGGCACCTCTTGGGCCTCATTCTGAGCAGCTGGATTCAGATCAGCCCACATTCTCAATGTCAAGATGTTATAAATAGCCAGAACTGATTTGTACAGCTCCTCTGGCAGCTAAGATCAGCTCAGCAGGGGGACGTGATGTTCTCAGGGATGGATACATGGTTAGTCGGATAGGATTGAAATAACAAAGAAAAGATAAGCTAGCTGGTAGCAACCTCCTGAAGGCACACACACACACACCTCGGAGGACTGTCAGTAGTTGTTGATACAGAAAAACATTCAGATCAAATGAATTTGCTGCTATTATCTATTATAATACAACAGTATAACAACCCATGGCTATTATTAAGCTCCATTTGTACTACAAGGTGCTCAAATTGTCAAATTCACATTCTCCTTTTCATCATGTCCAAGTTTGTTAATATGTGCCTCTAACACCCCCAGTTCCTCCCCCTCTCTCTGTGCAATGTGTGCAAATTGTCCACGCTAAAATACTGTAAAAAGGTTTAATTCCCACTCACTGTCAGCACTGAGTTAGAGATGATCATAGACCTTCATCAGCCATCTACATTCTGCAACTGACTCTGATTATACAAAACATCAAAATACATTACCTTAACATTCTTAACATTACATACGTAATCTAGGAGGGGTTAGTATACTCCGTCAGTGCTTGTCAGATGATGGTCAGATTGGGCTTTGTCCGGCCATTTCTGTAACTTTCTGAAACCAATTATTGGATATTCACACCCACTTCACATGGTGATTGGCCAACTATGAGAAAGTGAGAAAGGAGTTCCAAGGTTTGAACTTCTCTCTCAGGCTCTTTTTTCATTTTTTATGCACTTATATGTGTCACTTTTCATGTGAAAAACTGAGTGCAACGCTATTAGTGTCTTCAAGACAATCTGAAAATGTCTTCATCCTCACTAGACAACAGACAACACATTGTATGAACTAGTAATGATTTTGTTTACAGAGGTATGGTAAGGCTCGGACATACCTTCCATTTTTCGGTACCGGTCACTTGAACATTCACGCACATGCATTAAATTCATGCTACAATTGAGGGTCCACATTGGTCCTAATCTACACTCCATTCCAGTTGGTGGCAGTTATGCACCATGATGTTATTTGCCAACCTCCATAAAAATTAACAGGAAGAAGCATAAACATGGCATTCTCACGAAAAAGCAACAAGAAAAAGGCAAAAAGAGAAAAGTTCAACGTAAAAAGAATGAAGCAGGTTTAACGCCACACCCCCAGATTTTTTTAATTTTCAAAACTTGTAGTCTTCAGGCTGAACCAATGCTGACTCACCTGACATCACTTCGGACAGCTCCCTGTGTAGCCACAAAAGGCTTTTTGTTACTTTTTCATATGCAATAGTACTTCATTACAATCAACTCTAAAGACATTTGAAAAATACAGGAAGCAAAAAAAGACCTGTTCCAATTCTTAAAGAAATCCCAAAACAGGAGGACTACAGAGAGACACAACAGAAATACATGTTTCTTGTTGGCAGTTACGTCTGTTTTGGGAGCTAAACAGTGAGCGAGAAACCAAAGCTTCACAGGTCAACAGTGGTTGTTCCTATAGCAACAGCTCTGAGATATGTCTTAAAATGAATCATGTTTTATTTATAACATACATTAGAATAATGTAGGAGTACTGAAGACTTGCCTAACTCAATAAAAAGATGGTGACATATCCAGTTTTTCTTCCTCCTTTGAAAGGCAGATTAGGCTGCTGATGTCTACATTGTAGCATCAGAACAGAGGGTGCTGGGTTAAAATTCAGTCCAACCTATCATACAGGAGCTTTCTGTGTGTGTGTGTGTGTGTGTGTGTGTGTGTGTGTGTGTGTGAGTGAGAGAGTGAAAAGCCAAATTACCATTGACAACGTCAAACTGTTGTTGGAGTACTGGGATCTATAAAAACCACTGTATCGCTATGGAAACTGCAGCCTCTCAGTTTACCCACAAACCAAAGCAATACTCTCAATGTTTCCTCCAGCATTTGCGTCATCTTAAATGGTCTGCTCAAAAATGAAAATTAAACTGAGCATGAAATAAAAATAAATATATTTTTTTATATATACAGTTCTAATTGTTGCATTTCCCCAGATATTCTTGGGATGTGATTTGAAGATTCAGCTTTTTTTTTTTTTTTTTTTTTTTTACAAAGTTCAACTTACATACAACTTATGCATAAAAATGTACTGTACATCATGCATTTTTTTACTAACTAATATATTGTATCAATATATATATTTATTGCTACATTGTTTCCTCTGCACTTATGCTAACATCAGGTCTCCTTTTTTGTGCCCACATCAAGTTAGTTTCTTTTTTGGCATAATAAAGTTAACAGTTCTGGAAAGGCCATCACAGTTTCTCTTCCATCTTCCCAGTTGCTAAGTTACAAGCTACAATGCTACATGGTAAACAAGGTTCTTCACCTAGACATCTTCCGATCTTCTGATCGCCAGCTTACGAAAAGTTGATTCTGTTTAAACCTTTTTGGCATCCCCCATGGTCCTCACCACCACAGCCTAAATGCACGACGCACATTCAAATGAATAGGAGGACTGGCCGGAATGCCTGATTTGATGTAAATTCAGCCTTAATTGGCTGTAGGTGTGATAGATTTGCAACTTGTCCAGGTGTACTCCACCTCTCATCCAATGTAAGCTGGGATAGACTCCAGCCCCCCACAAACATGCAAAAGATTAGGATGTTTAGATAATAAAAATGGAGGCTTTTATGTTCTTTTTAAAATGTTTAATGCCTCAGCAATTTGTCTTGAAAAATAGTACACCTCAATTTTTTAGGTTCACATACACACCTACACAATCGCAAATATCTTGCCTTACCAGCAGTGGGGACAAACATGTAAAGTGTGTCCTAAAGAAGGCACTACAGGAAAGTTCATGGGATGTCTAATTGTCTAAGGAGCATGGATGTGGGACACAGAGTTGGATTTGTCAACCACACAACCAAAATAAAAATGTGAATACTGCCCATTTACAGTTACATGTATTACAACGTATTAAATAGCAAATTTTAATGAAATTGGTTTTGCACTGATGCCACTGAAGATTTAAAACAAACATACATACACTTTGTTTCATTGGGAACTGAGATTGAGATAACACTGTATTTAGAACTCTAACCACGAAAGTTTAAAGAATACAAAGAATTTAAGACTGAAATAGTTCTAGCCACCAAAAAGGACACCAGTGGGTTGTTAAAAGGTTAGGGAGACATGTCTACCCAGTGGAAATGTTGCCCTTCAGGTCAGAAAATTGTATGGCTGTGTATTTGATATTTTGGACTCACAGTGGCTGTAGATTCAAAGTCAGGCCACCAACAAACATTAGGATTTTGGCTGGAATTCATGCACATCCTCCACAAATTCAATGTCAGAAGGACATTTGACCTGATAATGGTGCTGGAAAAGAAATCAGGGAATCCCAAAAATCAATCGGATTCATTCTCCACCCATTACAAATGTCATGGTTCTTTTGCTCGTTGTTAAGATATTTTGTTCCGACTGGCATGTCTGTCATGGAACTAGCATAACAAAAAATGTGGTGATGAAACATCTTTGATCCTTTCTGTGTACAGAGTAGGAGTGTCCTCAAACCAATGGTTCCCAAACCTTTTTTGCAGAGCCCCCCTTTTGGAGGTTAAATTATTTTCAGTTATTTTTGTGGCTGTGTGGTTGTGCACAGAGTCTGCAGGAATGAACAGAGGACTGACCTGAACTCAGCAGACGGCCTGGACAGGCTGGATGTATGAGTGGGGTTTAGCCATCGCCATGAAGACAAAGCTGTTTCTCTATGGCACACTGTAAGCTCTGCTGCCCTGTCACCGCTGATGTGCTCCCCCCGATTGACAAGACCAACCTGCAACTGCAACATCAACAGGGCAACACTGACTCTGGCCACCAGACACTGTGTACGCACCAGGAGACCTTCTGTCTGCTGTGATCACATAATTAAAGCTTTATGAAAAATTATATTTTTCTCTTTATTGACAAACTTTCAAGAAGTCATTTCTGTTTCCACTCTGGTGAACTTTGAGTAATGTGTAATAATACACAAAGTAATAGTTTATTAATACAGCAAAACATTTAAGTGAAACAAAATAGTGATCCATAGTGAACACCACTTCTCGTCCCTTCTAACATCCTCCCTTCCCCCCATTGATACTTTCACCATGCAGTGCACCAACACGGCCACTAACACCTTGCTATCCACACTAACCACATGACTTGACAGTCTCTGTCCCCTGACAACCAGGCCCGTGCGACCCTGGACCCTCCTACCCGTGGCTAACGGACGTGCTTCACAAAGAAAGGTCCACTCATCGAGCAGCTGAGAGGAACTGGCGCAAATCCAGAGACGCAGCCGAACTCACAAAGTATCAATTCCTTACATCTTTCTCTGCACACATAACTGAATCCAAGACTGTTACGTCCCCACCTAGATGGTGCTAGAGGTTGTGGAGGGAACAAACACGCGACAGGAGGAAGTGACTCAAACACAGACTGTTGTGATGAAAAAGGAAATTTATTATAAACAAACAGAAAACGGGGGATGAGGCCGAGACAAATGATTGTGCCAAAGTAACTGCAAATAAATATACCAAAACACAAGCCTAGCTGGAAAGCTTTTAACTAAGGAAACCATAAACCAAAAACCTAGCTATCTGATCTACAAAACATTTAGTCAAAACGATACACGGGCGGCGCCAACCGGTAGCTAGTGTTACAAACAAAGGTTTACCTACGTGCGTGCTGTGTAAGGGGTACCCCGTCTAATCTAGTCACCGGCCTCCCACTACGTACCTTCCTATGAGCACTCTGCATCATAAACTAAAGAGGTACACCAAACAAAACGGCGGGGGACCAGGCTGATTTTGGAACCGGAGCGCCAAAGCGACGCTGGGCGCTGTGCGGGTGTTATCAGCGGGGGCTGGCGTGGCTATGCTGGCAGCGTCTGGCTGTTGTGGCTGTTGTGTCTCTCGTCTCTCTTGCTTCTCTCCTCTCCGTTTTTTCTCTTGTCTTTGTCTTTCTCCTCTTCTTCTTCTCACTCCTTGTCTTTCTCCTCTTCTCCTCTCTCTCTTCCTCGCCGCTTCCTTAAACGGTCTGTCCGTAGTCACCTGACTCGCTGTGGGCAATCTCCAGCTCCGATCACCTCCACAGGTGAAACTGATCCTGCACTCAGGTACTGAGGGAACACACACGGGGAGGGGGAGAGACAACCGAGAGGGCTACGCCCTCGCCAGAACCTGGCACGTGACACCTACCCACACACTACATTCAGGGGTTGATCTGTGCTTTGCCCGATTTGTACCTTCCACTGTACATTGCCCCCTGTAACAACTGGCTAACAACCATGTTTTATGGAATCTACATCAGCTACAGGAACCAACAATCTGTTAAAGTACAGAGGAATGTTGATAACTGGCTAAGCCTATTGTAACTCAGATGTTTAGACTCTCAGGGGGCTTGTATGGCTGTATGATAATAGTTTGGTGATAAGTAGGGTAAACCTCTAAATGTTCTAGTCTGACTTTGTAATATCACTAGCCTAGTTGATGGACTCTGAAGAGGTCCCTTAAGAGCCCTATTTGAGATCTGTCAGACCTTTCACAGTGAGAATGTTGCCATGGAAAAGGCTAAAGACTGGATTAGGCTGACAGACTTCTTTCACAGTCATGAGCCTGCTTTCATTAAGCATCAGAGAAAGGATGTAAATCAGAAATCCCACATTTCCCAATGATTTTACTCACAAGTGGTCACCCACTTCAATATAAATTTGATTACAAAATAAATGTTTTGTATGTTGCAAAATTGTACAAAATGAACAATTTCTGCGTCTGCCATTCTGACTATACTCATACAAAATATAAAATATGTTTGAAAAAACTTTATCTGGCCCAAAGAGTGTGTTGTGCTGTGTTGTGTGTTTTTTATAAGTTTTCCATATTCTTTAAGTCTATATGGTGTACCACTCCAGACCTTAGTACTTAAAGACTGTGAAGATGAAATGTTTCTTTTAATATTATATGAAGATGACAGCAGCACCCCTTTGAAGATAAGTGAAGCCAACTTTGCCAAACACAGGACATTTGATCCATTGCAAAAGCTGAGGTGTAAGCATAATTTATGCATCCATAGATTTCAGTGTGTTCTATAACCATTTGATGGCAGTGTTGAGCCCCACACCACTACAGTGGCCTAAGCATCTGCTTATGCAACTACCCATAATGTATACCCTATACAGTGCATGTGATGATTTAACTGTGAGATATAATCTTATATACAGTTATTCTTAGTTCCGAAGTTCTATGGTATTTGTTTGTGAGCACTTAATGCTGCAATGAATAAATGTAGTATATTAAGGATCCTATCTTTTGGGCTCTTTAGGGGAATGCTTTCCTCTACGGTTACACACAGATATCTTGTTGGATGTCAAACAACATATTATGTATCACAGCGTTGCTTGTGTCATGATGATACCACGGTTATTGTGGCAAAACATATTGCATCTTTAGTCTCTACCATGTAGATATATTCCGACTGAAGAGAAGGATCTCTGTGGAAATTTACAGAAGTCCGGATCTCTCTGAGAGGCTCTTACGCTAACCTTTTTCCATCACCTCCAATAGCAGTTCTTCAGTTAATCACACATCAGACCTGTTGTTTAAGGTTTGTACTTTATCTAAGTGTTGTTATTAATATGTTTTACAAGCTGGGGCATGGTTTTATTTTGATCTACATTGAACTAAAGTAGCCCAGAATAAACATGGCAGTGTAGCTCTTTACCTCTCTACTTTCTACCAGTGAGCGCAGGTGTTCATATACTCTGCTGTTCTTTCCAGTTAGGTGGATGTGATTACTGGAGTGCAGTTTTTTTTTGCCTGCTAGAGGGAGGAGGTGGGGGTGGAGTATGTTGTTGACTGTGGATTTACTAATGATGCTTTCAATTTCACCATTTCACCACATTATTGATTTCACTAGGTCAACTGTTACAAATTGCAGGGTATCATCTCATGACGGATCAGTGGGGATGTCGGATGATTGAATACAGCAGCGCAGCCAGGATCTGATATCTTTTTGCCGTCTGTCTTGCTTCTTCTTTCGTCGCATTCTGTCCTTACATTGAGCTACACCTTTAAGATGCAGCTCACTAAGTGGATACCTTTTCTGAAAAGCGATGAAGTCCAGCAACCCTGTGTATTGTGCCTGGCCTTTCATTTAGACTGATCAATACTGACTGAGGAACAGTACCTTAAACAGCTTGGGGAGAGTAGCAAACGGCTTGCAATGGATTTGTATTAGTCCGTAACAAGATAGGGAATCAATAGTTGACAGCTTTGAACAGTATGAAAAACACATAGCACTCCAATAACTTATTCTAACACAGTCTGCTTTTTTATATGGTTTTTCAAGTCATCAGAGGGGAAATGGAATGATGTAAATTGAATATGGCACTTAATGGACACTTAGTGTCATTTTTCAAGAGGTCCTCTAATAATGGCTGTTCAGTGACCACTGGTTACCTGATCAGCTTCACTATCACTTTCCTTTTATTTATTTTTATTCTTTACTTCAAAATCAAATAACGAGACCTTCACATTTATTCTGGCATTTTCAATTTAAGCGACTGAACCAGTTTTGCAAATGCTCTCCTTTTATGATCCTTTTACAATGCTTTTCCCTTGGATGAGTGCCTCTCTCAACCCTTCACCCTCTTTACAGATGGAGGAGGGCAGTCGCAATGTGCGCCTGGGCACTCTCATTGCCCTCATGGTGGACGAAGGGCAGGACTGGAAGCAGGTTGAGATCCCCCCTCCGGAGGCTGCGGCTCCATCTGCAGCTCCACCTTCAGCCGCTGCCCCAGTTGTTCCCCCTGCTGCTCCCTCTCCACCTCCCCAACCAAAACCAGCCACGTCAGGACCGTGAGTGTCGCCTTCCTTCTTTATATCAGCTGAAATCATTCCTGTCTAACAGTATAGATTAATCAAATGACAGGTACAATTCTATACACTCACTGCCTAATGTGGCCACAATGAAGGGTCACAGGAGTAGTTGTGTGCATCTAAACTTACAATTTATCCATTTTAACAAAATTGTAATATTTATGCTATGTTTCAGCCTAGAAACTGATCATTTTTGCCCCCTAAATAAGCTTGTTTTTAATATGTCATGCTTGTTGTTAAAGTACCCACAGTATGAGTCAGCTCATAGTGTTTGCATTATCAGGTCATGCTAGTTAACAGATATTAATTAGTAAATTTGATTGTTTGTAAAATACTCCTGAGTAGTATGGGGTGAGTGTTTTTGTCTTGGTTGTCCCCTTGACCACCTTGGTATTGCATGTTGTGGTCACTGAGTGGTATAATGGAACTGCAAAGCCCAAAATAGTCTGGCTTAGTTTGATATTGAGGTTTAGTAGCGGGCTCTCTGGTGCAGTCCTAGAGTGTTTTAGATCCTATCTAACAAGTAGAGATTATTTTGTGTCCATTGGCAACTATACATCAGAACAAACAAAAATGACGTGGTGTCCCCCAAGGGTCAATTTTTGGGCCCCTGTTGTTTAATCTATACATGCTTCCACTGGCACAAATTATGAGAAACAACAGAGTTTCCTACCATAACTATGCAGATGATACTCAGATATATACAGCCGTATCAACCAATGATTACACCCCCA
>JAVQJD010052997.1:0-12698 GCA_036023655.1 Nannoperca australis | reverse complement strand
ACACACACACACACACACACACACACACACAGAAGAACTGTCACAGAGAGAGCGACAATAAAAGTATGTCAGTCAGTCAGGCAAGCCCACCCCCGCTGTTCACTCAAGCAGCGGTGCATTGTGTGTGCGCATGTGTGCATGTGTGTGTGTGTGTGTTTGTGAGTGTGTGTGTGTGTGTGTGTGTGTGCATCCATCAGGGGTGTGGATGGGCAGAGAAGGGGTCTGGCATCCCGTCCTTAATCCTGTCTGATGAGGCTCGGACGTAACCCGCTTTTATCCCCTGCTAAGAAACCACGCTTCTCTATCTCTTCGCTTCTGTCCGTCTGTCTCTCAGTGTCTGTTGAACTGGCTCATTTGATCTGAATTCATGTAACTTTCATCGACATTATTTTTAACAGCCCCTTTCTAAAAAATATCTGTCTCCCTGTCCGCCTCTCTGTCTCTGAGCAGTCTAGCAGGACTCAGGGCACTTAATTCAATCAGAGCAGTTTACAACAGTTTGACAGCTAACGTAGCGTGTGAAGCAGAAGACGCCTGTCCACGTGGCTTTCTAGAGTCAGCAGTGCGATCTGTAGGTCAAATTAAAAAAAGTCTGTATAATGTGATTGTGTCTACATGGCTATTGGATTTGAATATATGTCATATATAATCATTCTCCTAAAGCCTGAAATGCACCAGCATCCACTCTCTCTCTCTCTCTCACACACACACACACACACACACAAATATGCCCACAAACCTGTATGTAAATGATCTAAATGTAATAGACCTCGATCCATTAAAACATTGCTATTACTGCATGTATGTGTTTGTATGTGTGAATATGTGTGTGTGTGTGTGTGTGTGTGTGTGTGTGTGTGTTTTAATATCAATCAGTCTTGACCATCCCCCTCCCCCGTGTAGCACCAGCAGCTGACTGCATGAAAAATAATAAAGTAAATGACTCTGCTGCTCTGCATCTCCATCATCCAAGGCTCCGGTCAGAAGGCCAGGTGTTGTCCTACTTTCAGGCAAATGCTGAGAGAGGCAAACTGCCAGACTGAACACTGTGTTTCAGTGTCAAAGCCTAAAATAAATTCAATTTATTTGTTTCATTTTTACTCGGAAGTCAGAATGATCTTCTAAAGATGATTTGAGCAGGTTTTGTGAGTATCCCAAAGACCAAGAAAACACAGAAATAAAAATGAAAATAACCATTTCTTTAAATATAAATATAAAATAAAGTTTGGAAAAAATACATTAGAAATGGCAAGACTGAATATTATATGGTGGAATTACAGGTGATGATACTTTAATATAATAGCAAAACTAATCTTCATCTCCAAACCAAAAATGATCCGCTTCATACATTCATTCAGAAATGTGGAATAGGATCTGGCAGAAAAGTAAAATATGTTGATATGTTGCCTCTACTGTAACTGAAAGAAGTTGTAAAAAACTTTGAGATACAGTTTCTAAAACATATCACTGCTTCCCACTGCTGGGAGAAAAATGTGACTGTGTCTCCACAGTAACGTTGGGGTTTATACAGTGCGGTTTGACATGATAAACGTTTTACTGTACGGATAACTGTGGTGATGCAAAAAAGAAGCATAGTCTGTTTAGTTCTGTGCGGGTGTATTATTGAAACTAAACTGAATCTGACTCTTTTTCTCATGTGGTTGAACAAGCTTTCTTGGCTGTCACATCACAGCATGTTGGCTCAGAGATCAACGTTTGGCCTTACCAAGAGTGCGCACAGGGTTGTTGATTTGACTGGGTGGGCTCGCTCCATGCACGTTGACCGACCTGATAACAAACTGGTACTCAGTTTCCGGTAATAACCCCTTCAAAACCATGGAGTTAGTCTCAATGGGCTCACGAATATATGTCCACTCCGTGTCCATTTCTGCCCTGTGAACAGCAAAACACACAGAAGATCTTATTTAGGTTTGTGACATCTTACAAACTGTGAGGGTCTTTAGGTTGTTTTTTTTTGGTTTGTTTGTTTGTCTTTTATAAATCATAATTCTCTAAACATCTTGAAAGTAATTGTTTAGAGGATGATGATTTGTTTTTGTGATGTTTCAAAATTCTTTCTTTTAATTGTGTTCCTCCAGCTGTTGTACGTCCCTGAAAATGTCTATAAGTGATTGCAAAGAGTACAATTACTGTTACAAGATACAAGACTATAGCTCTTACTGTAAGATGCAGAATAGCTTTTCCAACTAAACAAAACAAGCAATTGATTGAGATGGGTTTTTTCATTACGTTATTATTTTTGAGGCCCTTTAAGTCTTAAAGCATTATTTTCTGCTTTAATCAGAGAATTGTTTTGAAGAAAACAAAAGGATGAACGTCTGAACTTTTTCTGCCTATCATCTCCAGCTGCCATGTTTGTGTGCTGATTCTCAGCGCCTGGAGCCACAACTATCTGTTGAATGGGGTCATCGTCATCACCACTCAATGTCTCTCTTCAGCAAGGGCTCTTTTGATGTACGGGGAGAAAGATTTGCCTCTGAGATGGCCCTTTTGTGTGAAAAATGTCCCCGCATGCAAAAACAGACTCTGATTCATGACACTATGTCACAGTAAGTGACAGTTTGTCTGCCTCCGTCTGTCTCTCTCTCTCAGCTCAGTCCCAGGGTGTTAACTCTGCACCATGAAGGGCAACACAGCTGTGTCTTTTAAGCTTGTTTCCCTTTTATACCTTTAAAACATGTTTTAATTAAATAATTATTATTGGGGCATTTTGACTTGTCTATGTGGCTTTTTTTTATTTGTGTCTGACAAATCATCAGAGGACTCCAGACAAATTATTCCTGACCTCAACTCCCTTGACATTATAGCCTGCGGACTAGGGATATGGAGACATGGGAGGTCCTTTGTGTGTGTGTGTGTGTGTGTGTGTGTGTGTGTGTGTGTGTGTGTGTGTGTGTGTGAGGCTGGACAGTACTAGACAGAGAATGAAATTAATTATTTCTCGAGTCCCAACTGACCCGCATGTCAAAGTACAAATGGCTACATTAAGCAGACCAGCAGAGACTTCACAAAAAAGAGAGCTGTGTATTCTGTATTATAGTAATGTGAGTGGATGCAGAAGGTCTGACTATGGAGGCTGAATGTGCAGCTGTATACATCCTTTAATGTACACATGGTGCTTCATCAGTGATTTATTTTATATTATTATTTCAATAAAGTACTCAAAAAGCAAATCAATCAATCAATCATGTTTTTTATAGCATAAATGCTTCTTCTGATGAATTTTAATATTCCAGGTTCAACAACAGGCCTTCTAGTACCTTTGAAGCTCGCAAATTACCATGTTGTATCTAGTTTGTTTAATCCATACACAAACAGAAATACAAAAGCAAAAGGTTTTGGTTTTACCTGGAGTCTCCCTGCTGGTTTCCTGGCAACCTCACAGTGACCACAAAACCCTCAGTCACTGCACCCGGCCAAGACATAGCTCCAGCACATAACTCCTCATAAAACCACAACTTGTTGTTTGAACTAAATATAAAGTGTTAATTAGTGAACGTAGTTTTTAACCTTCAGACAAAGCAAGGCTAGCTGTTTCCCCCTGCTTCAATCTTTGTGTTAAGCTAAGCTAACCAGCTGTTGGCCCCAGCTACATATTTACCATACAGACATGGAGTGGTATTGATCTTTTCATCTAATTCTCAGCAAGCAAGTGAATACATGTATTTCCCAAAATCTGTTGACCAGAATTTGGGAATCGATGCTTCAATGATGAATGCTTCACCCCACAACAAACATTTGTAATAACAGACCCATCAAGTTGTCTGTGTGGTTATAGAAGATATGTGGGAGCTGGTGTTTTGGGAAAAAGACAGACAGCTTATCAATTAAGGGAATGAACAAGAAGCCGATAAAAGCAGTCAGCATCTTCCATTTCCTCCCGCTGCCGGAGATGGAACAAGGGTTTTCACTTAGGCTTGTTCTTTCCCTACATGACGTGGCCACTTCAGTCTCCTCCTCACCTGGTCATTTTCTATATGGGCTAGTGTGATGGTGTTTACATGTGTGTGACCTGTGTGTAATTAAGTGTGTGTGCAAATGTATGTACCTGTAAATGTGTGTCTGTGTATTGGCAGCAGCACTGTGCTGGTGAGGTCAGTTTAATAGACGCAAAGCTTCATTAATTGCTTTTTTTTGGTGACTGATCAATCAATTAATACTGACCTGATGTAAGCTACCAGGAAGTGAAGGACAGGTGCGCTTCCCTCGCTTTCTCCTTGCCGCCATGACAATGCCAGCTCTGTGTCGGATACAGCCATGACAATAGGCTGAGTGGGGGGCGACGGGGGCATGCACATATCTAATGGCACAGAAAAAATTTGAATTGAGTAAAACATATTAACAATACTACTATAGAAATAATAGCATCAGCGGTAAAATGGATGCCTACTACTCACATATTCTTACCATGTGAAGCAGTGCTGATGTCTCTGGGCATGCTGGGTCTGCCTTCCCCTGCCCAACCATACGCTCCAACAGTGACCCTGAACTTAGTGTTCATCTTTAGGTTACCAATATCCACATCCTAGAGGACACCATACAGAGGAGTGGGGGTATAGATACAGATAGATATGGAAAAATAAGCAAGAGCACATGAGCAAGCATGGTTAGAGGAAGAAAGGGAGGAGAAAAAAGACAGGAGACAGTAAAAAAAAGAAGTAAAGATGGTGTAAGAAAAGTTTAAATTACTGATGGGGGAGTAAGTCAAATTCAGCTATAAATATCAACTGTGGAAAGGAAAGAAGTGACAGGGACTAATTCAGTAAAAACAGCCGTATGATACTCACAAAGCTTGCTTGTCCGTCAAATTGCCCCTTTGAGAAAATAAGAGCAGAGGTATCCATCAATGCTTGAGCGTATCACAGTCCAACAGATAATAGTCAACATGATGACAGTAATGTCCTTTTACATTTTTATAATAAACAATTATTTTCTAAAATCTTGCAAGAATTCACAATGGTGGATTTATTATGATTGTCACCAAATATTAAAGGTTAAGACTCCAGTTATTCTATGTTTCTAAATGACCACAAATCCCATGAAAAGATCAAAAGCTAGAGTCCCATCCAGTCCATTCATTAAAGGCATAAATCTTTTTTTTAAAGTATATATAGCTTCATTTACGTTTTTCTAAAACAGAAGTAAATTGGGATTTTGCTCAGGACTATTTTCAGTTGCACATTAATACACATTTGGTGCTCTAGTATTAAGGCAGCAGGACGATTATGTTTAAATAAACCACAGAACACATGGTCACCATAATGAAGCAACCTATCACCCAGTGCAACTGGTATCATGAATCAGATTATGCTTTTGGCATGCGGGGGCATTTTCCTCACAAAAGGGCCATCTCAGAGGCAAATCTTTCTCCCCGTACATCAAAAGAGCCCTTGCTGAAGAGAGACGTAAAGCATGTGAAAAGTCAGTGTACTCACAGTGGTCAGCATGTCTAAGCTGAGAGGCACCTCCATCAAAGACGCTGTACCCGTTGGACGGTCATTTTTCATCTCTGTATAGAAGACCTGAAAATCATAAACACACAGTCAAAGAGAAAGACACATACACGTGAACATTTGTTAGATTATTACTGTTTCAACAAAATCAAACCTATTTGGCGGATGTTTAGCAGCCATTCATAAATGTCATGTGTATTATGTTGATTAAGGCAGGTTTTTTTTACCTTTCAGCTCTTATAATATGAAGACATGGCACTGACAATGTAAACATAGCATTGTGAGGAGGAAATACTATGAGGAAACAGGATTTTTAAGAAGCTCCAAAGTGATTGGCCAAATGAATGCACATGTTTATCTGTGAGTCGTAAGGAAGCCAGGTAGCTGACTAATCCTCTTAGTGCAGACATATGGTCAAAAACAGAGCACACAGTCACTGATCCACACTTTGTTAATGGTTGACTCAAAACTAACACAAAAATAGGCAAGGGGGAAGGAATAAAGGAAAGAAGGAAGGAAGGAAATTGGGTTCTATTGGTAGGCATTATATCTCATTCAAAAATAATATAAAGAATGTAACATACAAGAGGACAATCAAAAACATATGGACACTTAAATGTTATGTCAGAATAAAAAAAGAAAGGAAATTCAGCATTCAGTCGATTTTATGCAACAACAATACACAATACCAGTACAAACCTACCATTGCATTTCATTAAATATATGTCCATTTTGTTCTACGAAGGAAAGCAAATCCTGCTTTAATACTCAACACACAACTTAACCAGAGTGGCAAAAAAATTCTATTGATAAGACACTAAATAAAGATTTGTGACCACATCTTTCAGAGCTATATTGCCCCTGAAAAAGCATAAATTTGGCAGTGAAGGGGTTCCATCAAAACACCAGAAATTTCAAAATATCAATCTAACACTCAAGGCCGTGTTGCTGGATAGCGTATTTCACAGGCACTTTAAAAGCAGGAAGAAAAAAAGTGGGGGCCACCCACATCAGCGGCTTGCAGAGGTAAATGGGCTTCCGTTCAGAAAAAAAGAGGGCAAATTTGATTTACGATACATTTGAGAAGTTGTTTTTTTTATGTTTGCCAGGTTGAAAACCTTTTTATGATTTTGAAGATAAGTTTTTAAAATGAATGTGTAGGGGCGTGTTGTTTTAGCCCGCTGATTCTAAAGCTAAATATTTCTAGGTCCATATGGCAGCTATTGCCTCAGATTTTCTTTAAATTTGTGTGTGGTACCTATCAAGAAAGCCATCACACCGAAAAGGCTGCTGGCAAACCATCCAAACAAGGACGACTACAATTGTAAATGATGTATTGACTGTATGGATCATCTAATATAAGACACTATATAACAAACTGGAAGAAATGGAAAACATTGTCACTATCATCTGCCATAAACCTTTTCACTGACACGAACGTAATATTGATGGTACTGCTCGTACAGTATTGCCACATCTGTGTTATAATTTCCCACAGTTTGTGACTACCTTGTATCCAGTGATGGTGCTAACATGTCGGCGGGGCATCTTCCATCGTACACTAAAGGCGGTGCAGTTGATTGTCTCCAGCTGGATGTCTAATGGAGGACTTAGACGATCTGGTTTAAACAAACACACAGAAAGACATAACCAGTTAGGGAAACAAGGGGGGAAGTGCAAGTTTCACTGTGATCAGACACCCATAAACATAATATTTATTTAATTTATGTGCTGTAATGGATTATTGAAACAGAGACAATCAATGTTAAATTTGCATGACAACCAAAAATGACCAACATGTTCGAATTATAAGGATCTGTAGCATCTTGCATCTTACAATCTTGAGGTCAGACATACAAATATTAAACTTAATTAACCTGAGTAAAACTTAAATCTGTTCTAATTTATGTTTTTATATTAACAGTGGCTCAAATGTGAAAGGCGCACAGATAATTATCACCCAACTCGACAGTTCTCTCATCTAAACGGAGCATTTTAGCTTTCAGCTCATTGTTTTAATGTGACTTTACTGTATTGTTCACTCTCACGGCGCTAATCAGCCCCGTTTCTTAGCAGCAGCAGCAGGGAACTACTTTCAGCTAAAAGAGCTCTGAAAAAACTCATTATTAGCACCAAACAGCTGACTGAAAACGTTAGCGACTGTGACTGCTGAGCACAGGGAAGCCAGATATTTCCCTTAGATGTTGGTGGACCCCAAAACTGAACCAAGACTAGAGTAAATATTTGTATTAGAATCACCAGAATTGATGAAGATGTTGCTCTGGATGTTTAAATAACAGTTTAGCTAACGTTTGTCAATGAAAATACATCACTGTTGTGTTTACAGCTTGTTTCCGAGGCCCCCAACGTTTATTAAAGATAAAATACAGTTACCCTTTTGAACGCACCATTACAACTTCAAACTTCATCCTTGTGACGATTACTTTTTTTTTTAGATAAAATACATTTATTTAAAACTAATTTGGTGAAATAAGTTGCCTGTCCATTACACATAAATGCTTTGTCAATATTTCCATGAGTTTTGAACAAAAGCAAGTCTGTTGCAATATGTTTCCTAAAAGCCAGTAATAATCAAAACAGAGCCTACGCTGTATTTCATCTTAGTTTATTTGAAGTGCGTACAAAGGACCATTTGAAATGGCATAACCTGTGGATCGATGAGCTTGGCTTATAATATCTACTGACTCTGACCTCAAATGTCATTATTTTCATGGTCTGAGTTATTCAATCCTGGGTGCTTCTGTGACACTTCAAGACACTGTAATTGCACATCCAGCGTTCAACTGCGGCCTGAAAACACTTAAGAAGCCTCTTATAAAAGAAAGAAAGAGATGGAGCTATAGAGGTATAGATCATCAACTGATGACCTACTGTATATGCATTGCCTGGCTTTGATGAAACATGAGCAGATAAGGATTCTTAGAGCCTCATAGTCATTGACTTTATGTCATAACATTTACACAAAGAGAAGGATTGTTAGATCCAGACCACCAAAAAGCTCCTTCACAATAAACAGAAGCTAAACATTATATATTCATATTCATTTTATTTATGAGTGTATCTATATGTGATTCAAAAGTAGATTCTTATACGGCCTGAAAGAAAAATGTATCATCTGCACGGTGCACAGTTAAGGTTTGTAAACAGTTTCTGCAATGTGCTGGCATTTAGTTCAAAAGCCGCATATTGGCCATGGCTGACCTTTCCCTGTATTAGTGACATAAGGACAGACTTCCCTTGTATATACTGACCTAGGGATGAAGCAAAAGTTCACGTAGCTACAGCACTGCTCTTTTCCACTTTCCTTTTTCTCTCCTCTATATTTCTTGTGTTTCCCCTCTTCTACTTCCTGTGCCGACCTATCTCCTGTCCTCTAAATCTTCTCCGGTCGGCATCACCCCCTGCTTTCTCAAACCCTTCTCCCCTGCTCCTCCATCCGAGCGGGTAATTCAGTATGTCAGCTGAATTCCCTGATCATCCATGTCTCCACAGGGGTGGGGCCCAGCGAGCTTATGGGTGAGCTGAAGTCACAGAATTAGAGCAGATAGAGAGGGGACTCCTTAAATCATCTTTATGTCCGTCAACATACATACAGCAGCTTACACTTGTGCTGCATGTGTACGGTAGTTCTGGGTGCCAAGTTTAATACTCAGAGAGGCTGGAGTGAAACTGTTAACTCTAATTAACAGGAATCCTGAAAATATTCACATATTCCTAAAACTGGTGGATTATTTTTGGCAGGTATGATTTTGATCCTGCTACTGTACAGTCAGAAAAAAAGACTGATCAGTACATCAACAGCCCAAACTTTTTTACAGGATACAGTTGTGTGTAAGACCCTCAAACTCCATTTGACGGGGGTGGTTGTTATTTGCCCCCTCCATACAAGAATGGGACAGGAGAGGCCAGATTGCTCAGATCTGGCCAGGTGCAAAAGACCACAACGTACACTGGAGACCACTGTTCAGGAAAGAGGCCTCACAAAACCGTGCGCTCTCATTACCTCTTGATAAAGGATAAAGCAGCAGCTGCATCATCTAATACAGTACAATTCAAGGAACACACATAGGCCTTTTCCAAATTCACCAAACACAAGCAAACTGCCGCAATCACCCCACCCCAGCTCTGCGAGATTGCAAGACTCCACCGTTCAGTGACGTTTCTTTTGAAATTACTCATTGCTCTCTAAATCTAAGGTTCAAGTTTCATCCAAACCATAGATACAAGTAATACTGGATTTTTGAGGTCAATACCTCAAAATATTTGCATATTTGAGATTTTTAAGAATCCAAAAATGACAGCTTAATGAATGACAAAATGGAGAGATTACCTGAAACTTATTTTTGGCATTTCTCTAGTGCATTTTTTTTCTAGCCTATTTTTGGCTGTCATATAGACTCATAGCAATATCTAAAAGTAGCTAATATTGGACCAGTTTCAATTCAAACTATCCTACTGCACTTTAGTGTTTCACACATATAAATATAGAGCCTTCTTTCATCAATTATGGGGTGTTGACAAAAGCACTTCAAGCAGGTTTAGGCACTAAGCTTTTCCTTTATGTTGAGATTTCAATGGACATTTTTATGCCACTCTGGTAAAACAAATCTAAAAGGTGCTTTCATAAAACTTGCTCTCACTTGATCAACAAGTGTCCACTTTTTAATCCAGATATCTTCTTTCTGAACAAATCACCTGTTCTATCACTCTGATTCTATATCTCCACTTTCAGAGCCAGTGGTGTAAAAGTGCTGCTCTTTCCAGGTCTGAGTCATCAAAAAGCGAATAACCACTGAAGATGTATGCTGGTGAGCTGCTCTTCAGGGATAACATATAAACATTGAATTTGAAGGGAAAAAACTAACTGTTTTTGGTTATATTTTCATTGTCTTTCACCATACAGTATTATTTGTACTAAATGACATGATAGAAAGGGTTTGTATAAAAAGCATGATTTTTATAACAACTTATATGTTTTGATAGACATTGTAGCAAGTGTAAGAAATAAAGCTACTGAATGATTATTTAAATAATTCAGTAGTTTCTTCTAACTGGGCATAAAGCTGTCAAAACCCTGAATAAAGCAAGAGCACCTTGGGGAGAGATGTCATTCAATCCTAATTCTTTAGTACTACCAGCTTTTTTATGTAAAGGCTGTGATTCATCTGGACGTCGAGCCCAGTTGACATTCTCCTTCCCTCAGAATGATGCCTGAAGGACCTCAAAACAAACAAACAAAAAAAAAACACATACAAATGTCACTGGCAGTCATGAAGGCAGAACTACAGCTGCCCTCTGTATGGCAGTCCCAACTGTGGTGAGTTTTCTGTGCTGGCAGACAACAGTAATAGTCAGCCTGCTATGGCCTGTGGGTCCGAAACGAGCCAGCGATTGAGAAATATACGTCAGACAGTCTGACAGTGAGAGAAAAAGGAAGTGATGGAAAGAGAGAAAGAGGAGGGTAGGGGTAGAAACTGGGATGGAAAAAGTGTTCGAGGTGACAGGAAACTAAAAAGAGAGAGAGACAGGGAGGGGGAGAGAGAGAGAGAGAGAGAGAGAGAGAGAGAGAGAGAGAGAGTAGACACAGTGGAGGTGACGAAATCAGCATCCAGGAATTTTCTGCCCAAAGGAGCACATTGGCAAGTTTGTTGATGAGTGTTGATGATATTTCCCTTTGTTTGTCTTTATTTCTTTTTTCTTTTGACATATTACATATTCTGTAAAATGTATAAAATATGTGAGTTTTTATCAACACAAAAAGATTTGAGAAAGAAAACAAGTTCTATATATTCTTCAAGTTATATATCCATGTTCTTTCCCTCTTAGCAATGAAAGTCTTGCCTAGAAACATATCTGGATTTAAAGGGTTAAAATTACAGTCACTGTGGATCATTTATCACTGATTATGATTAAAAAGCAGTTTTGTGCTGCTGCTCAGTGACTAATAGCCCCTTACAGAAAGAGGGTTGCAGGGACTCTTTTTAAATGGTCTAAGTAACATGTTGCTCTGTCGCTTTTTGTTGTGGAATAATCACTCTTATATGAACAGGGAATAATGGAGATGATGGTGTGTTTTCCTGATGATGAGCATCTTTCAACCAAAGTTCATATTTTTCAGCCTTTATTGCCATTAACTAGAGTATAAGGACTTTAAAAGTTTAAAATTGTCACTTAGGATTGCTGTGATCGGTTGTTTTTACGTGAATTAATGCATACAAAATATTATGTTTGATGCAATCATTCAAATGGGACATGACAAAGTTTTAAAGCAGGCTTAATGACACTAGTGCAATAAAACAAAACAAAACATGAGCGCCCACAAATGCTGCCCTTACCCTCAGTGTTGCAATATAAAGTATCATTGTTATTACACCTGGTCAACTCTGGTATAAAGGTCAGTGGGTGAACTTACCAGATCTCCGAACATTTGATCTTCTTGCACAAAAGCAAACGCTGGCAGTGCATATTGCAAAGAGAAGTAAGTATAAAAGACTCCTTTCTTTACATGTAGACTCCATGTCTTCTTCTGGTCGAAAGTTTAAAACGGTCAAATGTTCATTTTATCACACAATCACACGCGCCTGTAACTGTAAATGTAACTAAAACCTCTTTGTTTTTAAAAGTCTTCTCTGATAAAAAAATAAATAAATCGTGATTTCATCCAAAAGTTGGCGCAAACGCCATCCAAAGACAGGCAGAAAGTGCCCGAGAGGAAAGGGCAGCTACGGTTTGACACTGATAAGATTACAGTCTGCAAAAGATCAGTGGGTTGGACACATTACCGGACGGACAGACAGACCACTGTGCCCCAACAGGCGCGCTGACAAGACGATGGAGAGGGTTGTCCCGATGACTCACGCGTAATGCGCAACGACCAAAACAACTGAATGGTTTCGCGCACGATCATTCGTTTTACGCACGAATCTCGCTTTCGTGCCACACTCCGGTCCGCGTCTTATACAGCAGATGAGATGGACAGCGAAGTGCAGGAACGTGGGGCCATTTAGAGCTAAGAGGATAATAAGCCTCTAATCCGCACACTGGACACAGATGGAGAGCGTGTCTTGACGCAGAAGCAGGGGAGCCGCTCAAGCAACAGACACTCAATAAAAGTATAGTGTGTGTGTGTGTGTGTGTGTGTGTGTGTGTGTGTGTGTGTGTGTGTGTGTGTGTGTGTGTGTGATTGTCTGTGTGTGCACAACA
>JAVQJD010052988.1:0-17491 GCA_036023655.1 Nannoperca australis | reverse complement strand
AACAAACAAAACGTAAAGAGAAAAAGAATATTAAAAACGAAAAAATACCACAATATATAGGTTCCACATCCACAATTAAAACTATTGTTCACCAAACATTATTCTATTGCGAGATCTTAAAAAATATAAATGCATAAATAAATAAAAAATGTATAAAAGCAACAACAAAAGCGTAGTAAATGCGTAATGTCCTCATCAGTCCGGCTTTATACTGCAGGAAAGACCGTTAGTGAAGCCGTGTTACTTACGGGGGTCCGGAGCCCGATTTCCTGGGAAAACATGAGTCGTCCCCCTCAAACAATCATTGTAACGACAACTATATCATATAAATTAAATAATAATATGCACTGAAACCACTTGTAAGAATTATCAACGCAAAACTTTTGCGTTTTTAAGTTTCTAAAATGGCGCCAACCCCCCTGGCATGCCTCACAGTGGTTTGTTCCACTTCCTGCCATCCGCTCAAACCCGCACATATTAGCTGTTTAACGCGCACAGTATTCAGTTATTATTAACGTATTTAGCCGTCAGTTATCCAGTGAATGTGGTGGAACGTGTTAACGCAGGTAACGTGTTGCTGTCGGGCCGCCACGGCGACACGAAGTAACAAGAAATCCACTGATCCACTTCCTCATTACACGCGCGGTCGTTTGCACACGCTACTATACCCGCGAAACTCGATTCCCGCTCACTCACTCACGCGCATGCGCGCGCACACACGCACACACACACACACAAACATTACAAATCGCAGTTTTTACTTTAGTTTACAAGTTAACGCCACAATGTTTGAAGAAAATGAACTTGGGGAAAAGAAAAGCAGCCGCGGGAGGTAGACGCCACACGACGTACCGCGCCGGAGAATGACGGAAACACGTCACCTAATGCAAGATGATTAATTGCCCGACAGACCCATCACTCTGTTCAGTTTATTGAAAACCAAAAAGTTGTAACCCTCTTAACTTTAAAGGGGCTTTCCCTCTCTTCATAGTTAGTAGCTAGTCATTCGGGTTTCCCCTCTCTATATATCTTTATTTTATTAACAGCACTTTTTAAAATGTCTATATATGAGGAAGGATTCAGTCAAGTCTAGTAATCTATGTAGCACAATCACAAGATGAGAGGAACAGGACAAAACAAAGCAAGCGGAGGATAAAGGTGGAGGCGCTGAGCAAGCGGAGGATGACGAGGATGATGGAGAGGGGAGATGAGAGGAAGGAGGCGGAGAAGAACAGAAAAGGGAAAGAAAGAGGGAGCGCTTGTTTAATAATCAGGGAGCTATTCTCAGCTCTGCTGTCCTTTAGATGATCTCAATCCGTCCTCTTTCTTCATGCGTGTCAGATAGTGGGGGCGTTCCTCATTAACACACAGATGAATTAACTCGACACTCTTTCTCGTGTCTCACTTGAACTGCTGAACCAGTCTGAATCAACCAGTAAAGACACGGTGGAGTCAGCAGGCCCCACACACACACACACACACACACACACACACACACACACAGATCAGAGTAGAGTTGTAGTAATAATATAAAGATAATAAAGTCTGACGGTCATACTGATGCAATACTTTGGGGCTTTGAAGTAGCAGAAGAATACAAATTGTAGTTCACTTTTGAAGTGTCATGTAGCTTTGGTGTTTCCTGTTTCCTAAAGGCTTCCTGTCAATCAATCATGTAAAACCTGTACTTTGACTCTTTGATTCCTCTTTAACTGGATATTAATTGGTTTTGCTAAAACTGGTTCAAAGTTAAATCAAGTGAGAAGAAAATAGGAAACTGAAACGTAGCTAGCTAAAATAAATGCACTATATCTTGTTGTAAATCAATTTATAAGAACTCTGAAATCAAGATCTTTGATCATTGAAGTAAACAATAAGTGGAGCTGCAAGAGTTTTACACACATTATTAATTATAAAGCGTAAATCTCATGATATAGTAGAAGACGAGTTGACAAACTGCTCAAAGTTCACACTTGTCTCTGAAAGAACAGCGCCACCTGCTGGAAAATGCAGAGTAGAAGCAGCAGCAGAGGCCTCGCAGCTGCTTTTCTTCTCATTTCCACAAACTCGTGTGGTGGTGATTTATTAAACGACAATGCAGCGGACAGGAAACGTCGTAGTGAAGGATCGAAGCTTCGCTGCACTCGAACCAAACGAAATAATAAAGACTCTGTTGTGCTGTTATTCCTGACAATTACTACATTATTAATAGTAGAAATAGATTTTCCAAAATGTCAGACAGTCCCAGGTGAGAGGCCGGCCGGTTCTAACTGCAGCTCGTTTCGCTGACTTACGGCGGCCATGTTGCTCTGCGCTGAGAGAGGAGCTGCTAATGAGAGGAAGAACATGCTGAGGGACGCTTCATCACAGCGTTCTGCACAACAACACGCTGCTTCTTCTAACAGAAGTGCACAAACCCCGTCTGACAGTTTCCATGTTGATGCTACGCCTCGATGTCTAATTGACACACGAGAGGTTTAACTATCGATCACTTTCATTATCAATTCATCTGCAGATTGTCTATAAAAGCAAACCAGCTTCAAACTGCTTCTGTTGTCCAGAACAGAAATACTCTTCATTATTATTCATTCATCTCAATCTCCATAAATGACCCCCCCACCCCCACCCCGTGCAGATTTTTGCTTGAAAAATGACAGAAACGATTAATAAATTATTTTAAAAAGTTGGCTATTGATTTTAAAACCCTTCAAAAGACTCTGAAAGCTCAAGTTGAGACTAAAATCGTACGGTTGTAAAACATAATGAACAACTGAAGTTAAGACTAAAATAATAAGAGGGTGAAGAACAAGCCGTCTGTAAGCACACAGCTCCTGGTTAAGTGCATGAACAAACACTGTGCAACAGCATCAAGTGGTTTGTTATTGATGAACTATAATGTAGAAATCTGTGGTTAGCAGGTCAATCACAGAGAACAGGACGGGAGGAAACGTCCAGCAGTCTGGAGTCTGTGTCCGACATAATGAGCTCTGTTCTGGTCACACAGCAGAAGATTTAAACACTTTGAGGAAATGTTGACTTGATTACGTTACACCTTAACCAGGTGTTAGCTGCCTGAACCTGAACCTGCCGAGCACATGTAGGGGTGAAACTAGCGGCCATGCTAGCGGCTTGGGGCTAAACGCTAACATCAGCGTTTAACCACGTTAATCATCTTAGTTAAGTTATCACGCTAACATTAGCTAATTAGCAGTAAACCCGGTCCAGCTGAGGCCGATAGGGGACGTTATATTGCAGATATTTGGCACATGAACAAAGATACATCTGATTTGACCTGAAGGTGGCACTAGAGGAAAGGTCAGAGGGTCACCAACCAGACCAGCGCTGCCATCTCTGTGGTTTCATGTTGTTAGCAGCTAGCGTGGCTAGCGGCATATTCAGTCTGAACTATGCAGACAAAACATCATTACAATCACTATAAGTTCAGTACTCATGTAATAATAAAGGCCGTCTGCTCTGATGGGGAAGTCGTCTCCACGCTGGCGTCCTGCTCTCCTCCGAGCGGAGGTCAAACATGGCGGATCAACCTCCACCTGTCTCATGCATTATTCTTCGTCCTCCGTGCTTCTTTGAAATGTCAAGCCTCTTCTGTTTCCTGTAACTCTCCCGGTGACAGCAGAGCCAAATGCCACCAGAGTACAGCCTCCGTGTCTCCCTGACACACCTCCTCCTCCTCCGCCTGTGTGTCCCTCACCTGGACCAGTGATCACCTGGCAGTCAGTGGGAGTGGGGCGGGGACTGTGATGAGGTAACACTTTACAGGGTGCAGCGCCAAGCCTGGAAAGTTTGGGAAAATGCTTCATACGTTTTCAAGGTTTTTATTTTTATAATGTTTGAAATGAAACGAACCCGTTTGTTTACTGGAAATATGAAACGGCTTCGAGAGGCTGGACATGTTTTGGTCTCGGTACCTTGAAAAGTGCTTGAAAAGTGCTTGACCATGGAATTCCCATGGAAACGAGATGGGATGAAATCAGGAGTTTAACAGATAAATGAGAAATGGATCTTCAATCGATCCGAGTGACAAGCGTCAAGTTTCATAACAAGTGTTGAAATCACAACATTTAAAATATTAAATCAGATTATTTCATTATTTTTACATTTTGTTAATCAGGTTTTACATTTAGTGAATAAAGCAGCATGAACACACACACACACACAGAGACACACACACACAGAGAGAGACACACACACACACACACTCACACACACAGAGAGACACACACACACACACACACTCACACACACAGAGACACACACACACACACAGAGAGAGACACATACACACACAGAGAGACACACACACAGCTCATATACAGTAAAAGCAAAGTCTCTGTGACGTGATTCTGCTGAGGTAAACACACATCTGCTGCAAGGACACACACACACACACACACACACTCACACACAAAGAGAGACACACACACACACTGCTCTTCTTCTCTGATGCATTTTGCTGTTACGGAGCCTCTTTGATGTTTCTAATCTACACAAAGCTTCGCTCTCCGGGGCCTTTTCAAAGAAAACACACCAATATGAATTGCAATTAGTGTGTGTGTGTGTGCGTGTGTGTGCGTCTGTGTGTGTGTGTGTGTGTGTGTGCGTGCGTGTTGATTTCTATCTTTTCTGTTCATCTGAAAGACGATGCGTGGGCGTTATATAATTAGCACCGCAGCAGGGACTCACAGAGCTCCACATTCAACCTTCACTGGATTATAAAACTTTACAATAAAACAAACTTTATTTGTTTCTGGACGTCAACGCGTTTCATTTAGACAATCTGCGATTGTTTGTATGTTCGGCGAGGCAGACAGAAGATTCAGAAGATCCAGAAGAGCCAGAAGAGCCAGAAGATACAGAAGATACAGAAGAGCCAGAAGAGCCAGAAGAGCCAGGAGATTCAGAAGATACAGAAGAGCCAGAAGTTTCAGAAGAGCCAGAAGTTTCAGAAGATTCAGAAGATTCAAAAGATCCAGAAGATTCAGAAGATACAGAAGATTCAGAAGATCCAGAAGAGCCAGAAGAGCCAGAAGAGCCAGAAGATCCAGAAGAGCCAGAAGATTCAGAAGATCCAGAAGAGCCAGAAGAGCCAGAAGAGCCAGAAGATTCAGAAGATCCAGAAGAGCCAGAAGATCCAGAAGAGCCAGAAGATCCAGAAGAGCCAGAAGTTTCAGAAGATTCAGAAGATTCAGAAGATCCAGAAGATCCAGAAGATTCAGAAGATACAGAAGCGCCAGAAGATTCAGAAGATCCAGAAGATCGCTGTGACGTCACGTAACTTTACTAACGTAGTTATTTTAGCACGAACCAACGATCTCCTCCTAAATCTAACTGAGACGTTTTGGTGCCTCAAGCTAACCAGACTAACCACGTGTTCATTTCCTGCCACCTGAAGGGGGCGCTAATGCAGGTGGTCTGGGTTGGAGGACACATGTCAGTGGCAGGTTTGAGGTTTGATCTCTGACAGGGTCCATTAATAACACTCAGATGTAAAAACTGGAGCTCTGTTGGAACATTTGTGGAGTTTAAACCAACATTTATTACAGAACGTGGCTCCGACTGAAGACGGTTTCAATTATCAGCTGTCTGTTTCCGGGACGTCCAAGACCTCAGCGGTCGTTCATCACTGCAGGCTGATGGAAGAAAAGTAATATTTAAAGGGGGGGGGGGGGGGGGGGTCTCTATCTTTATCCATGTATTATCCACAGAAATTAGCACGCTTCGAGTTTTCAAAAGGCACAAATTGTTGTTAACGAGTCCAAATTACCTCGGGGGTTTGAAATTAGCACCGTCTGAGGCTCATTTTCATTCTCCAACATTTCTAATGGATTCATTTCAGAGGGGGCCGCTAACAATGCAGCCCCCATTACGGACAAAGGGCCGGGTAATTTCTATCCTCAGATAAATAATTGCAAACCTCTTTAGCTCTTCTGTGACGGAGAGAGACGGAGAGAGAGGAGGCAGACAGGCGGAGTTACATACGACACGTTACAGATTATCTGGAACATCACACGACGACACGAGCAGCAGGTGGAGCTGGAGACCGCCTGTACGAGGATCAATCAATCAATCAATCAATCACGCAATGACGCGACAGTGAACGTCTCGCACTTTAATCGTGTGTCTGAAGTATCAATGACTCCTATATATATATATGTATCTCTGGTAGATGGTTTTATATTCTGTGTATTTTGTCGGCAGCTGAACTTTAAACTGCAGATCTGAATCCAGATGTTTTGCATTTTGTGCAGTTTAAGACTTCCTGTCACTAAATGTTCTCATTGGTTTAAATCATAATGAAAAGTTCTTAACGTTCCTCATTTTGCTGAGTTAAGGACTCCCCGCAGGACCCTCCGACGGTCCTCAGACCCTAGTTTGAAACCCACCCCAGCTAAATCAGAACCTTATTACAGCTCGGAGAGGCTGTCTGTCCCTCTGAGGACGCTGGGCGAGAGCGTAATGTCATCTGACACGCAGTCGGCCGCCGCCACCGACCAAATAACTGACTTCAGGTTCCTCCTTCTCCTCCTTCTCCTCCGGTGTTTGGCGGGAGAGCGATTTACAGACAACAAATTGCTGCGAAGACGCATCAAAAGTCAATGAGATGAGAAAAGTGAGGACAGATAAATGGAATAACACACGGGGGAGGTCTGAAGGAGCAGGGGAGGAGGTGGCATCTCAATCTATCAGGGCTCATCTGGAGGGGGGAGGAGGGGAGGGAGGAGGAGAGGAGGGGAGGAGGGGGAGGGAGGAGGAGAGGAGGGGAGGAGGAGGAGGTACGTTAGCGGTAAGCTAGCTTAGCAACAGACTCCTCTGTGAGTTACGTTATCTTAAATCTAAAACACTAAAACACACTTTAGAATCTTTGAATTTGTCTCTCCTGCCTCCATTTACAGCGAGCTAGCATGCTAACCACATCCACGCCACACGCCTGGAAACACACGTCACATGACCGTGCACGTGTAAACAGGAAGCAGGTTGTCTGCTCTGTGATTGGTCGATGAGCTGCAGGAAACTGAAGAACAGCGAACGAAGAGGAGGTCGAAGGTCTGCTTATTAAAACTACAAGGTGTCTCACGTGCACTCATTACCATCCAGCTAGATGTAGAAATAGATCCACATCCAGATAGATATTGATGATCTCTGTGTGTGTGTGTGTGTGTGTGTGTGTGTGTGTGTGTGTGTAGGACACACAGGAGACCCCCCACATGCTCCGTCTGTTAACTGTGTGTGTGAGAGGCTAATAACTGGTAGGTCCTTCTTATGGATGTGAGTGTTTATGTTGGAGATGTGTGTGTGTGTGTGTGTGTGTGTGTGTGAGCCATGGGCCTGTGTTCTCCTAATGGCAATTATGCAACAGAGGGGGACTCATAACTCAGAGAGAGAAGCCAGGTGATTAAATCTTCATTACTGCAGCGACTGTGTGTGTGTGTGTGCGCACGTGTGTGTGTGTGTGTGTGTGTGTGTGTGTGCGTGTGTGTGTGTGTGCACTGACACACAAAACTTGCAAGCTGCTAAATCATCTAAATAGTTATGAACGCTCGTGAAACTGGGAATAAAGAAAATAATCCATATTCACCAAACACACGTCGTGTGTTAAATTGCCAACATGTAGTTAAACTCACGAAGAGAGAACAACAGTTCACACACGCACACACGCACGCGCACACACACACGCACACGCACGCACACACACACACACACACACACACACACACATATATATTTATATTTATATATATATATATATTTATTATATATATTTACTGCCTCCACTCTCTTTAAAGTGTGAACCCAAACCCTCCTCCTGCAGTAAGTGAAATGTCAGACTGAATCATGGAGCCGGAACAGAATGTGGGACTATCAGACCGCAGCTTGTTGTTTCCGGCTCGACGCTCGTCGGCGAGGTGTCGCCTCTGCACCGCTTCCCTCCAGTTCACTCGGTGAAGCGAGGCGCCGAGAACTCACCCTCTTGATGTCCTTGCCGAAGGTCTCGCTGAAGCTGGAGCCGAGGATCTCGAACTGGACGTGAGAGTTGGAGCCGCCGTCCTTGAAGTCCATCGTCCCCGTCAGACCTGTGATGTTCCCCTGAGGAGGACAGAGGACACGTTGCAGATTATTACTTTAATCACAACAATCAGAAACATCAGTGTCCTGGATCCTGAACTCAGACACATGTTGGAGCTTCACTCTGCAGAACCAATCCACAGGAAGTGGATTTTACAGACAGTTTGGAAGCAGCCAATCCTGGTTCAACGTGCCGCTTGTACCAGTGTGACAGAAAACAAACGTTGCCACCAGCTCGGAGGATGTTTAAGGAAATAAAACACACATTATTGTTCCAAGCCAGGAGCTGCATCTCACGGTGTCCCCATGGCAGCACCGTTACCTTTACAATCTAATGAAGTCCCAGAGAGGGAGGGATGAGGGATGCAGAGAGGAAGGCAGGTTTCACTGCCATCAGTTCCTGCAGGAAGTACAGAGACTGACGACAGCCGTCACGGGGGGCGGGGCTAAATGTTCACCTGTCAGCTGTCACCTGGACCTTCAGGAGGGCTGTTTGCGATGCTTCCAGTCCTCCGTCTGCAACTTTACAACAGAGCAGTGTCTCTGATCTCAGGTCTGTCAGTGTGGCAGTGTGCAGACCAGAGCAAGCTGCTGAGCTTCTGCAGGTCCAGACCTTTAAAGACGGCAGAACCAGCATGTGGGTCAGCAGGACCGTGGTATGGAAGCTCTGCGCTGTGAAATGTCCTCCTCAGCGTTCACGTGAGATCATTAAACAGGGAGAAGAAACATCATTTATGTTGTGGATTCTTTTCTTTGCTGATCATGTTTAATGTTCTCCTCCGTCTTCACATGAGAACAACACTCGCCTGCTGCTTCACATCCAACCAGGCAGAGGAGAGATCAAGGCAACGAGCAGCTCCAGCTGCTGATCAGCTGGACAACCTTTCAGAAACATGAGAACCGACTGGACGTCTTCAGACACAAACAGAAGAAGAAGAAGTAATTCAGTACCTTCTGGATGGTCTCCAGCATGGACCAGCCTCCGTTCCACGGCTTGGTGGACTTCCTGATGCAGTTGAGGCTGGCCATGCTGTGCCACTTCCTGTCCTCCAGCTTCCTGTAGAAGGCGTTGGCCAGCATCAGCACGCTGTCGTACAGGTAGAGGTTGGACACCTGGAGAGGACAGAGAAGACTCTGATTACTGCTTATACACTTCCTGTACACACACACACACACACACACACACACACACACACACACACACACACACATCAACATCATCAACACACACACACACACACACACACACACACACACACATCAACACATCAACACACACACACACACACACCAACATCATCAACACACACACATCAACATGATGTTGATCGTGCTGCTCTGTAACTGCTGCAGGGTCTCACCAGGTGAGAGGGTGAGCGTTCATGTCACCACCCAGACACAGGACACATGAACAGAGTGTGAGACAGGAGACAGACAGACAGACAGACAGACAGACAGACAGACAGGCTGGGCAGCAGACTAAAGATGGGGGGGGCTCAAATGACTCATTAGCTTTTTCTTTTCCCTTAATTTGAATGACTTGTACCCTCTAATTACTTCTCCGTCCCTTCAAATGAATACTTTGTGCCTCTGAATGACTATCAAGCTCCTCCCGGCTCTGCTCCCTGCAGCGCTCACGACCGCTTCCTGTTCAGTCGTGACATGGTGACACAGATCTGTATTTTCTAACTCCAGTTAGGACAAAGTCAGAAACGTCTCCAGGGCATTGTGGGTAAGTGGTGAAAGCACGCGCTGCGTCTCAGATCAGCGGCCGCGTCCTTCCACCGCTGCATTTAAAGAAACTCATGTAACATCGTCTCTGAAGTCCTCGGACGTCTGAACTGAGACGCAGCTAACATGTCACATGCTGTCCTGTCAGACAAGCTGATTGGCTGACCCAACTTCCTGTCAGGAGTCGTGTTTAAAACCTGTACAAAGCTACGCTAATGTGTGTGAGTGCCACCTGTGCAGCTCTGCTTCAGTCACTTTAAAGAGAAGAGAAGACATCTCGAAGATGAAAACTCAGACTTCTGATTTCACCCTCATTTCAGGAGGTTTCACTTCCAGGAAACGACATCTTGATATTTTCTGGGAACCTGAGGTTTTAAAGTAACGACTACTGAAAGTGTTTACACAAAGATGGCTCCTCTGAACATCATTAGCACAGGCTTGTTATTACACTCAGCGGCAGCCATTTCTTCAAATTACTTTTCATAACGTCGGACAAAATATGTTTTTAGAACAACTGCGAATAAAGTTCAGAGAGACACAGGACCACAGCAGGTTAATACTGCAGGAACATGGCTGCATGCTGCGTGGACCTCAGTCAGCTCCATGAAGGAGCTCCCACTGAACAGTCAGACACGTTTAAAGTGACAGTAATCATCTTCATCATCTTCATCATTTCTGTGTCTCCAGGCCGTCGTCACCCACCTCCAGGTTCTGCAGGTAGCCTTCCTGCGGGTCACACAGCAGCGAGGAGATCCGGTGGTTGTGTCTCATGCAGCGGGTGCTGCTGTCCCTCCACATGGGGAAGATCTGCCGGATCACCGTCATGCGCCCCAGTGCACTGTGGGTAAGCTCCAGGATCTCTGCGTCGCTGATTTCCTGCCGGGACAAAGCGAAGATGTGGTTTGTCTGCAGATCATCACCTTCCTGACGTGTAAAGTGTAAAGTGTGAGTTTGTGTTTAAATTAAACTAATGTTTACTTCCTCTTCCAGGTTAATGAAGAGCAGCGATCAGACACACACATAAACAGACAGATTCACAGAGGCCCTTAACAACTAAAAAGCTTTATTGATGCACGTTTAATTGCTTTGACGCTGAGAAACCCAATTATTTCTGCGAGGTGTAATTATAGATAGCCTCAGTCTCACTGTAAAAGCATAAAAAAGAATCTATGAATAATATTAGGCTTATTACGCTTCATAACACCAAATACAATTACAGTCTGCGCCTTAAACACGACTCCGCGTGTTGTCTTCGGTCTAATAGAAAAGTCCACTTTGTTGCGTTTTACTCCGACGGTCCAATTAAAATGCAGCAGGGCTTGTAAACAACAGTCAGGAGCTCATTTATTGGAGAGTTTTGGAAACATGTCGTTCTGTCAGGTTAAAGGGTTTAAAGTCACCGAAGCGGATTCCAGGTCCTGTAATTGCAGAGAGGAAGAAGAATCTGAACAGAAACACACGAGTGTGAGCGTCAGCTTCTTCATCTTCACATCTTCACTGCACAGCCAGCGTCTGAATAATATCTTTGACCTTTAAAACAGGACTGAATCCACAGATCCTGGAGATCCTGGCTCACGGGGTTCAGTGAGAGAATAACTGCTTCATCTTAATTGTTTGAACTTTGAACCCGACACGGACGACAAGTCTGTGAAAGCTCCAGAAAAGCTACTAAATGGATCTGTGGAAATCACCAAACAACAAGTCTTCCAGTTGATCCAGGTGTTGGTGGTGGCCAGGGCTCATCCACACCAGACTAAATGACACATTTCTTTATGGAGACCACATGCTGCTACACAGGAGAACCTTTAAACGGATTAGTTGTTAAAATGGTTCCGTACCTGCAGGAAATGAAGCTGCATGCAGGTGTGATGAACACTGAAGCACAGCTACACAACAGCAGCGCCTCTGGCTTTAACACACTGCAAACGGGTTTCTGGCACTTCTCAACCACAAAATGGAGGCTGAAGAGCAGCAGAATGGATGTGATATTACGGGGGGGGGGGGGTAATGGCCTGCAGGCACACGCAGACTTCAGAGCGGAGGTCCAGGAGCAGGTAATGGTGCTGTTAGGAAAGATGGGATCCTGGCACCACGAGCATCGTGTACAATTTCCTGCAGCTCATTCAGAAGCAATGAGGCTGCAGCGTAACTGTTCACATAATGAAGTGTTTATCACACGCAGCATTATACAGCTGCCAACAGTCAGCTGCGTCCTGCACGGAGCACAGAACCAAGCTGCATTAAAGATATTCCTAGATCTGCACGTGGACACCTCAGACTCTGGACTCTCAGTCTGAGCTGCATGTCAACACGACTGCAGTTAGCTTGTTAGCATTCACAGGCAACTACCACCCAAACAACATCACATCTATATTATGAAGCCGTTTTAAACGAGTATTAAGAATATTTAACTTCATTCAGCATTATTTGTTTGGCTAACGCTAATGCTAGCACAGAGACGTACTCGTGTTGACATGCGTTGCGTGCTTCGTAGCTAACATTTGTGCTGACAGGCACAGGTGTGCTCTGCTGCACCTGTGAAGGCTTCGTGCAGCTTTATTCATGCTTTAACTTTTGGATAACGACTTGCTGACAATTGGCTACTTTAGAGCCACTGTCGGTGTCTGAGTATGTTGGGATGGATTTCGATCGCGCGGCTTAAACCTTCTCAAGTGTAAATAGGTTTTCACCAGCAGATCTTCCTCTCTGACCAGTAACTACTCCATTTTGCATCCCATGAAACCTAAACAGTTCCTCCAGCATGAACAGAATATTCTACATTAGTCCATTTATTGACACTCACCTCCCAACTGAGTGCATTTTCTAAGAAAGATAATTCATGGACCAAGCAGGAGCAGCGTTACTGCTTCTGTTTATTGTATTAAATTAGATGAACTCACAGTTTGGAGTTCATTAGTGTGATTATAAAACAGACTTTGACCTACTTGATGTCCTGCTCTCGTTACCTGAGAGCAGTGTGTGCTGACAGATAAGAGCAGGACGGAGACACGAGGCCGCGGTGCACGATCGATACAGCCACACCTGGACGAGTTGTAATGGCACCTGGAGCTGCTTTTGTTCACAAAGTGTCTGATTTGCATTTCAAAGAGGCGCTGGTGTCGTTAACATTCACCTGTTTTCCCGTGGATACTTCACATAATTAGGTTTAGTTTAACATCAACAAAACCTTGGAACGAACCGATGTCTCGGCCGACAAAGCTTTGTGTGAGCAGTTTGTTTTCAGATTTCCCATCCTCCTGGACAGGTCTTTGAATGCACCTTCAGCACAGTGACAACGTCATAACAGTACAACTTTAACTCCTTCTTGATATTCATGTGGGACTCTGTAGACGCCACGTCTTGAAATATCTCAGCAACTATGGGATGGATTGACGTGACATTTGGATCAGATATCTGTGTTTCCCAGACGATGAATCTTCCTGATCCCATGACCTTTATTACAACGCCACCATCACTTTTCACTTTCACCTGTACAATATCTCAACATCTGCTCCAACCTTGTACAAACATTCATGTTCCCACGAGGATGAATTCTAACAACTTAACTTTTCATGTTTCACCATCAAAAGGTTCAAACGTGTCTTTGTCCTTTGCTTTGACTTGATTCATGACCAAACACCTGAAAACTAAAGACTCCTGTACTTTGTTTTTATTGCTAGTCAGCGAATGTTAGCATGCTAAACATTAGCATGTTAGCATCATTATTTTTCATTATTTGGATTGTGTTTGCTAACATCTTTCTGTCTTTAGCATCCACCCGATCCTGAGATGTGCACCATCCTTAGCTGTGAGGAAGAGACATGCCAGCAGAAAGGTTTCACGAGGAAAGATGACGCCTCAGTCCGTCAGGTGACATTTGGATGTTATTCAACCAATCACACGTTAGCTGTCACCTCCACTGCAGCTTGTTGAAAACCATCAGAATCTGCCTCACAGGCTGTAAAACGAATACGTCTCTCCGTCTTTTGTCTTCTAACTGAAAACCCATGGTAGGACACACCTTAAGGTGCACTTAGCATGAGGACTCCTCCTCCTCCTACTGCTGACAACACGCCTGTAATGCAGCTCTCCGAGGAGAACACATACAAAACACCACTCTACCGGGAAAACATTGGTTCTGTTTGGACCTGAACAACTGTTTTTTGACAGAAACAACTTCCAAGTAACCATCAAACCCAAAGCGTTGGTGGCGCTGTTGCTGCAACTTAAAGTAGAACTCTGGTTTCGTACAACTTTGGTCGTTTTCTTCCATCTCACCAAGAAACTCGAGCTGTCAGACGTCCACACATACATGAAGCTCCTCGCTGATAGTCAGCTGTAGTGTGGCCGGTCTTCCTCTGGTGCTCGGTGTCTAAACTCACTCCCTCATGTTATCAGACAGGAGACAGAGGAAGAATACAGGAAAGAGGGGGAAATGGAAATGAGCTCGTCTGTGGTCTCTACCTGTTGACAGGGCACCTGACATCTCCATGCTTCACCATCCAGGACTGGAAAGGACCTGTTAGCTGTCTGAGCTCAGTGACACGCCACACGAAGACGCTGCTAAACCCTCAGGAGGAGTGACAGAGGACGGGCGGGAGGAGAAGGCACGGGGGGGCTGACAAGGTGTCTGATTCACCTGCCGAACCACGATGCTCGTCTCCAGGGCGGCAACGTCCAGGACCCATCGAAATAAATGTGTAGCAGCTAAAATGAAGCCGATCAGAGTCTTTACTGAACTGTAAGGTCGTCCCAATGTTCGTCTCTTGATATAAACTAACAGTGTAAGATGATGGGCGTCTGGATGGAGATCTCAGTGTCTTGCCTGTAGGTTTCAAGGCGTTGAACATTAGCAGGCTGTAAGTTGTAGATGAGGTGATGAGATACATTGAACATTTGACATTAGGGGGAAAATAAACGTTGCTGAGAACATAAAACCTCCTTAATGTGTCTTATTGAGAGGATATTGATCTGGGAAACAGGAACCTGTGCTCTTCGTTACCTACAGCAGTTCCAGTGATGCTGAATTCATGTGCTAATCCTCATTAATCAATTAGCAAGCAGCCGTGTTTGTGGTGTCCTGCTTCAGGCTTCAGACGACATCAAACATGTCTGATTTAAGACATTTGAACTCTTGTAATGTTTTAATGTTGACCACACTGACACTGAGTTGGAGGGAAGAAGAGACGGCGGGAGGAGATGGAAACACGAGTAATGTATTTGAATCACAACCACTTTCCTGATGAAAGAGAAGCCTTCCAGCGAGAACACGACGTTCCACGTTTCAAATGGAACCACGTTTATGAAAAGAGACGTCATTTGCTCATAAACACTGTTTAACATGCTGAAAAGCCCCGACAGGCTGTGCACAACGAGCCACTCTGGGGACTCGGGACACGTCTCACTCTTTTGGTTAATTAAAAACAAATCGCAGAGTGTAATTAGTTAAATGACAACTTTGAAACAAAGCAGAGCATTTGAAGTAGATTAGGAGGTTGGTACCAAGCTGGGAGGTAGAAAGAAAACGTGGCACTGAAAGCAAGCTCTGAGGTCTTTGTACTCAGCCTTCAGCAACTGACAGCCCCCCCCCCCTCCCTCTGAAATTATGCTGTTAACACTGTTGTCAGCTCAGTTAATTGGCTGGGAAGATGCCTGTATACTGATCCTGGGAAAGGAGAGATGATTTTAAAGAAGAAGCGCTCTGGAGAGGATTTCTACAGGATGCTGCCGCTGGAGAGAGGCGACACAAAAGGCACTCAGCTTGTGTTTTTATCCCAGACAGGAGCTTTCTTTTACCTGAACAAACACACAGGAAGGTGTCTGGCTCTTTATGCTTGTTATTTGAAGCCTCTGTCCTGATAATGAGCTGTGATCAATGCAGTGATTATTAAAGTCTTTACAGCCACAGTCTGACCTGCGTTCACCTCCCTGCAGGAGCCGCCGCTCAGGTTCACTTCAGTTGGGTTTAAGAGAGACGTTTAGGTCGACTTCACACCATTACGTCTGTGGAGTTTGTTTGAGTGCTGTTGAACTCTGTTGGACCCAAATAAAAACCCCAAGGTGCTTGAAAAAGTCTTGAAACGACCAGAACACTGAAGAGGTTACAGGTGGAAGGAAACAAGATGCAGGAAGCCGAACAGAACCAGTTCAATCTGGACTAATGCTAACAGCTAGCAACAAGTGGCAATGCTACGCTAGCAACGCGGAGACAAAGTAACTGGGACTGAAATCTGGTTTTAAATTCCTTCTGCTTCCAAAATCTCTGATCTGACAGGATGACAAGCTGCCAGGAAATGTGTGTAGTGACTCATCAAACAGAAGTTAGCCGACAGCAGTGGATAGATGATTGAAACACCAGGTTCTGGATCCAAACTGCCCCATCGAGCGTCTGTTTGGTGTCACGTGTTGCGAGTGTGTCTTACCTCGTTCACAAACACCCAGTGACTGTCTTTGGAGGCCAGATTTGTTTCCACCGCCTGCAGAAACAAAGACAGACAGACAGGAAGAGACGGGGTTAATTACAAGACGATGTTTTCACTCCATCCAAACCACTGCTGCTGCGTCGTCCTTTATTCTCACTCGTGTCGTCTTTGTCTGGTCACGTTGTGTTGGGTTGAACCCCCCCTCCCAAAACATTAACTAACTAAGCCTCTGCTGTTTCCACGATGGGTTTTTTCTGCCAAAATGTGGAGCAACAAAGCTTTTGAGGGAGCGCAGAGCGAGTGGTTTGCACTTATCGAAGCGCCCGGGGCTCGCCTGGTCCTCTGCCACCGTGTGATAATGCTAATAGCACCATCCTGCAGCATGCAGCTGAGAGCACACAGTTCTCTGGGTCACTCTGCACCCAGCTGGAAGTTCTCATTACAAAACAATGTAAACACTAAAACACTGTGAACTTTAAATCTTATGATTCATGATGAAATGTGATAAAAACATGAAATAATACTAAAATACAAGAGTTAGAAGATCAGTACGACACTAGAAAACAAGATGCGATTAGCTTAGCTTAGCATAAAGACTGGAAGCAGGGGGAAACTGCTAGCTTCCCCTATAAACACACTTATGTTTGTGTACAGATTAATCACGAGATATAACCAATAATCAATGAGCTTTCCAGTCTCAGGTAGGTGTAGTGAAGTTTTCTCTTGTGAATGTATTTTCTGACATTTTGAACACATCCACTCTCCACACACTTCAAAACAAGTACATTTAGCAGCTGTGTGTAAGTGTAAAGGCGCACGCACACACACACGCACACACGCACACACGCACACACACACACACACACACACACACACACGCACACACGCACACACACACACACTAATACAACGGTGTTTCCCCAAATATCAGCTTGTGTCGCGTCCTCATTCCACTTCCACACAAACAACCCAAAGAGCAGGAAAACGATCAGGTAGTGTGCAGATCTGTGTGTTATAGTGCACGTGTGAGTGTGTGTGTGTGTGTGTGTGTGTGTGCAGATGATGCTGTCAGTGAGCAGGTAACCTCTAGTTAAGACAATGCTCTCATAACACACTTCAAATGACATGTAGAGATATTACACGTGTCACCATAACCTTTACACACACACACACACACACACACACACACACACACACACACACACACACACACACACACACACACACACACACACACACACACACACACACAC